>VXBU01019128.1:160026-188541 GCA_013400315.1 Bombycilla garrulus
CAAGAATTTGTTTTCATTGTTAAAAGGGGACCAAAAAAAAAAAAAAAAAACCCCTAAAAAAACAGTGAAAAAGAATAGTTTCTTAAGGAGCTGATTCACAGAAAACATGGAAGTTAAGACAGTGTTATTTAAGCCACCAGTTAAAGCATGCAAACCTCTGCCCTTTTCTGTGCTTCTGATGACAGTCGCTGCACTGTGGTAAAGCAGATGTTGAACTCCTGAATAATCGATGGGTACAAGCTGTTGAAGTCGAGAAGCAAAATAAACTTGTCATAAAAACCTAAAACAGAGTTTAAAACAAAAGTCATAATTACTCAAGTCTCCCAAAGGACATCATACAACTCCACAATTAATATTAAAGTCACAGTACTACACTAAAGTGATTAAGCCACATTTTAAATCACATATTAAAGTGATTGTACCACATTTCCATAACCCAAATGCCTTCAAGCAGCTGCTGAGATGCACCACTGCCCTTTACCGAAAGCTGTCAGAAGTGGAACGATCCAACCCCATTAACTCACCAGAGTTGAACAGATAGCTTCTGTGTTACTATAGGACACTTGTACAGTTTTCCCCACATAGAGGAGAAACTGAGAGAAAACTTACGTGTCCATTAGAAAATTATATATAAATATACAGTCCTAATTCCTCAAAAGAAGCAATTCCACAATCAATGCTGGAAATTTTGTTGTATGCAACAAGATGCCCATCACAACCATGACACCAGACTCCCCAAACACAGATACTCCCCACTGCAATCTCTCTGCATTAACATAACCTACCTGTCTCTAATTTCACTGAAGAAAGAAAATTGCCACATCTTACCGACTTTGGGATCCAAGACTAAGCCCCCAGCATATGCTGCTTTCTTTTTCCCTATCTTTGATTTATTCTCATCTTCAATATCTTCATCTTCATCCACCTACATGTGGCATTTAAAAAAGTCATTATCTAGTCTCTAAGATTTCTGTAATGTTAGAGGAGTTATTTTTGGCAAGTCAAATACAAATTTGGGAGCCAGTGCAGAATTCCTTTTAAAATACATGAAAAATACACTGTTTTCACCGCGATCCTTACTAAAGCTCTCTACATGTCAAAACAACATTCAAATCAACTCTGACAGGAAAAAACTGCTAACAAGAGACAACAAAGACCTTGAAGTATTGTCATCATTCAACATGGCACCAGAGTGCCTTTTCAACTGTCCACACTATGAAAAAAATCAACTCATGACCCAGAAGTGGTATGATTGCCCAATTAAAATGTTGTTTTTGCAAACAGAATGGCTGGGCTTGAATACAATAAGTAAAAACATTATTAATTACCTAAAGAATATTCTGGTATTTGTTACATTGTATTAAGAATTCTTCTCCCAATTGTTCAATTCTATTCTGAATCATTTAGAATTCCAGTGCTACTTTGATGCAACAATACAATCAACAAATTATTGTGTTCAAGTTTGCTGTTGAGCTTATTTAAAACTAAAAAGCAAAATACAGTGAAATACAAATACTTTCTCATATTTTAATTTGTTCACTAACAAACATCTGGATATTTCTATAATTATTATTTACACTGATATTATACAAAGGATTTTTTTAATATCTTTGGATATTTCATCCATATAACCAATTTTTCTTGAAATATTGTTCATCAAAATAACTAAATGCAGATATTAAACAACACAGATTGTCTTCTTTACTGGTTCCCCATACAGACAACTACTTAGCTTATTTTAATTCTAAACCACCAGAACAACTGCATTTTTATAGATCTGTGATGCAGTGGAAAAGCTGTTACACTGTCCCACTCTCATTATTAATTCCAAACAAAAACCATGTCTTAATCAAGCATATGCTGTACCATTAAGTTATATCTATGTTTGGAGTTCTTTGTGTTCCCACGGAATAGTAACGTGGAAAAAAGGGAAGAAAGTTTTTTCCTTTTTTTTAAATAAAAATTATTGGGAAGAGAAAAATTGGACCCACCAGCTTCTGTGGAGGCTTTTTGAAAACTTGTTTGTCTGGCACTATGTAATCCTTCTCATGGAAGGCATGAAGCAGCAGGAACTCATTACGTTCAGATCGTCCGCCCATCATTGTCCTCGACTGCAGAGGGGGTGAAAAGAGAACTCAAAGCAAAGCACAGGAAACATTGACAGCAAAACAAACTAAGCAATGTCCTCCAGCTATTTCAGTTCACCTAGTATTACTATTATTTTGTATCATCACTGTGCACAAAACTCAAATGTGATATTTTTAAGGAAGTTTTACATTATTACTTGATTACAACTTTGAACTCTCCGACTTATCACAGCAAAAAATTTACAGCATCATGCATTCTAAATTAGTGTTTAGAAATTAAACCCAGCAAATCAAACACAGAAAACATGGAACTGTTTGGGGGGGAACAGTGGAGAGGGGTGGAAAGTAATAAAAATGTACCATGACATTCCCAGAGATGTTTGTTATCTGAAGAGCCAGAGGCAGAACATTCAGCTCACACATGATCTGGAGAATGAACTTGGCATCTGTCCAGGTGTTTTCCAGCATGAACAGTAAGCGAGGAGAATCACTGGGGAAAGAAGGGGCATGGCCTAGCAAAGTAAAATCAATCTCCTTTGTACTCTGTAGAGTTTACACAATGTGCTGAATGGAACACATGCTATCTGTAGCACACAACTGATGAATTTTACAGCAAGCTCTTGTAATTCAAAAACCACCCCAAAACTCAGACTCGCATCTCCTGTTAGTGTGTCTACACCAATGCTCCCACAAATCAATCTGCTTCATATATAATAAGCCACCACAGGTAGCCTGAAACATTATTTTATAATGTTAAGACAGTATTTAACTTTTCAAACCCCAGTACGCTAAGTCAGCATCCCCATCACAAATCAAGTAAGCAAAACCAAAACTTTATGTCAGGGAAGAAGCTCCTCTGCTCTACAGAGCAGGATTAACTGCACCCCCCCCCCCCCCCCCCGCACCAAAACAATNNNGTTTACTCCCCCCCCCCCCCCCCAGTCAGCAACATACCTATACATATTTCGAATTTCCTCTGGTAGAATTGCTATCTTCTCTGTTTTCAAAATCTGATGGACCAGTTCAGACAAATGGTAGCTTTTGCAACGAATTAGTTCTTTAGCAGAAATTTCTACATCACAGATCATTCGACCACAGGCAGCATTCCTTTCAGCAAACCCTCCTCGGCCCTTCATCATATTATACAAGGAAAAAAAACCCAAATAAAATGAAACATACATACATTAACAAAAAGACATCTACCCACAATACGCGTTTACAGGACTCAGTCAAGTCAGTAGTCAAGTCAGTTGATCACTAAGTACTCAAATACTCTATTAAATACCANACCCTTCCTCGGCCCTTCATCATATTATACAAGGAAAAAAACCCAAATAAAATGAAACATACATACATTAACAAAAAGACATCTACCCACAATACGGGTTTACAGGACTCAGTCAAGTCAGTAGTCAAGTCAGTTGATCACTAAGTACTCAAATACTCTATTAAATACCACTAATTCTCAAGGACTTATAATTATGCCCTAAAGGAATCCATGGTATCTTTCACTGTATGTAGCTATTAAGAAATAAATAGTTAACTTTTAACTCTAAAACTATCATGCCCTTTTTTTTAAAATTCAAGCATTAGAATAGCCCCAACAAAAACCTGGGTGTGGATTTTGTCTTTCCACCAAGGATACTTTTTGTAATAACAGCAGGATGAAAAAGTCACAGAACCACACAGAAATACCCAACTTGGTCTCTAGGAAGGACAAGAACAGGCAGGAACACAGCCATGTTCAGCACTTCAATACTCCAAGCTTCACACAGTGCCCTCTGAAAAAGTATGTAGTAAGAACTACAGAATTATTAGCTTAGCAGCTCTCTAAGGGATGATTCACCCATCAATCCAAATTGCTTTTCTCATTTTACAGTTACAGCAGACAAAGACGGTTACAGTAAAGACTACTGCAATTAATCTGTCATTACTATCACCTAGTTGAGATAAGTAAACTAAATTAGCCTAACTTGAAAATCAGTTTATCCTATTACTGTAATAAAAGTCATATAAACACTCAATTTCTGATCTGGGACCCACAAAAATTCAGCATGACCAACAGTCAAAATACATCAGCGTCACATTTACAATTCCTCGGAAAAACTAATTCATTTTTAATCACATGCAACATAAAGGGGCTTAAAAGACTTAAGCAATCTTATTACCCCAAGCTTTGGCATATTAGACCTCCTCAG
Organism: Bombycilla garrulus; assembly: GCA_013400315.1. Classification (NCBI taxonomy): domain Eukaryota; kingdom Metazoa; phylum Chordata; class Aves; order Passeriformes; family Bombycillidae; genus Bombycilla; species Bombycilla garrulus. Next base: position 164,312 of record VXBU01019128.1, read on the forward strand.
TCGACCTATCTTGGACCAGTGAGGGACTTTGCACAAATTAATTCTTTGAAGCAGCACTTCCAGATCAAATCCATAAATATTATGACCCTTGAAGCAGAAAAAATAACAAAAAAGGTTACAACAAATGGAAATTGAAAGACTTACTTTCACACACTCAGTATTCCTTTGCCCTTTGTGATTTTTTCCAACTAATTGATGGCATTATCTCTCTTGTAGAAAGCACTTTCTAAGAGAACATTCATCAACAGTACTCATTAGTCTTAACACTAACAATGCTGTTCAGTAGAATACCAAAATTAGCTCTATAACTGGCTCATAGCACACACAATACAGCTTCTTCCTTTGATACTAGAGATTAGGATTTAAAGGTTTCCAGAAAAATCCACAACATTCTTCAGAGAGAATATAAACTTCAGCTAAGAGCAATTGCTTTTCTCTCCATCTGTGAAAGCCACAATAGTGGCATCAAAATACTGTAATTTTTTTCCTTTGATATTACAACAGGAACAGCTGTTAAATCTGGGTAGGAACACCTTGCAAGCAATATTTACATATCAAAGCACTCCAGCAATATTTTAAACAGTGCCAAGTATATTGATGACACTGTCTGTCCCCTCAGCTGAAAGCAACATGCTACCCTGAGGAACATGAGCCAGCCACCAGGAACTGCAGGTCCACTCCAGCAGGTACCTCTGAGCAATGCAAGACTGTGCTGTAGAGGCAGCTCCTTAAAATGGGAGCAGCATTTCAACAGCGCCAATTAAACCAGGTGCAAATTAAACTGCACTAACACAGCTCTGCTGTTTTCAGGACAGGAGCTCTCACACCCCTGCTCTTGGCATCTTCAATTTTAAGCCACTGGCTTCAGTGTTTCTTCTGATTCCTTGCCATAGCCTCCAGGAAGCTCAGGTCATAGGGCAAACACTGGATACCAGCTGCAAGGAGCTAAAAACATCAGGTACTGACTCCCCATTTCATCATATCCCCATCACATAATTATTTGTATCTACCTACAGAAATTGGGTAAATACATACAACCTAACAAGTTGTATGTAGTCAACCTCAGAACCAACTTCAAGTTGTCTACAGAATTTTGCACATTAATTAATCATAAAAAAAATAAGGAAAATGGGTAATTATAATAAACCTCAGTTGCTAAAACAGTAGAAAACATAAGAATGCTTATTGCAAAACTTTGCTCAGATCTCATGGATTTGTATAGACAGTTATTTTGATTTACAGCATAAACACAAATTACATGAGCATCTGAACTGCAACAGAATCTTAAGTATATCAAGAGTTCCCATTTTTCTAGAAAATCAGAGCTTTTTGTTGTGTTTTGTCTTTCTGAGTAAAGAAAAAAAATAAACTTGTTTCAAGTATTGTGAAAATACTGCCTATTTTAGCTATTATGGGAAATAATAGTATGTATAAAATGCTGTCAGGGAAAATTCTGTATCATCTTTGTATCAAAATATACCTGCTGTCTCATAAGCAAACTCAATTCATAAGGCAGTCTAAGACAAGCATTAAAAAGCCTATAAGGGGACAAAAGAAAAAGAACAAAGCTGACCAACTGACAATATGCTTTAATTTAACTTTGAAATCTCAGAACTACTCACCACAACAACGTCTGGGTCAATTTTGTGAACCTTTGCAAGGAAAAATCCCAGCAGTGTTCTCTCTGTTGCAGCAATTTCTATTTTAGCATTCTAAAAGGAGGAAGAGAGCACCTGATTTCAATGACCCAATAAGTTTAAAATGGAAGCATCTCCTCTCCCCTACTAGTTACAAGACAATAACAAAGCACCACAGAGTTCTGCTTTTCCTTCTGTAATTCAAGGATTTTATTTTCTCACTCCCATAGACACTGGAAAGCTTTTTTCAGAGGCCTTTTCCCATTCTGCTTTTGAATGCAGGTGTCTAGTGATAATTTAAGAGCCTCGTAAGAATCAAGTACACCAGGAAAACGCTCCATATGCATCCTTAACTCACAGACTAAGATCACACAGAAATAGAGGAAAAACAAAAATAGATAACTTTATTATTCTGTCAGCTCTCCCACCACCCTTTAGAAAGGACATCTACATTTTGACAGACTTTACTATCCAAGAAAAGAAGAAACAAATTCTCCCAGTTGACTACAAATACAGTCAGGTATTATGAAAATTAACCGTAATTTTGGCCTCTGCAAAATCTTTTCAACTCTCCTGTCTAACACCCCTTCTATTTTAAGAGCACGATTAGCAGCAGTACTGAATCACACAGAACAGACACCACTTTTTTACAAGCAACACAGAATAAAAACCTGGATTTAAGTTTGCAGAGTGGAAAACTAACTAAATAATCATTCCATTCCTTCAACTATTTCTCTTCACCACTTACCAAAAGCATCATGAAGTTCATATTCTATAAGGTACTGCAATCAGAAGGGTAACAAAATGAAATTACCTTCTTTTTAACAGCTTCTTTGAAGTCATAAGGAAAAATGCAATCACTCGGTTTGGAAACAGCTGCAAAAAGTGATATTTGTTCTTACACACAAGTTCCTAATTGTACCCTCCCCACAAGCACCCATTCACAACAAAGTGAGCTGAGAAAACTGACCTCTGATTCTGAAACACCAGCTTTAAGTGAATACTGTCTTTAAAATAACCAATTAACAACTAAAGCATTAACCAATCTGAATCAGTCATACTTGAGGTTATCACTGGACATTGAAACCACGGGCCACAAGCATTCAACACCTCCTCACTTCCAGTCAGGGTCTGAATCTCAAGGTTTAGCTGGTATTACTGCAATGACACTGCTGCAAGATTTTTTTTTTCTCTAAGAAAATTTGCTTATAAATAATTCTGTTCAGAAGAGCTGAACAGAAAAATAATTAAAGTGACAGTAAATAAATGGTCTAAATTAATGACAGAGTAATAAGGAGTAAAACCAATAAAAATTACAGGAAATTGTATAGAGCGGGGTACTTGGGATCATCTCAAACTAAGATTTTTTTAATTAAGTCTTTGATATAAAGTCAGTAACCAGTGAAGTTAAAAATAGGGAGAAATGCTTGTCTGGGAGCTGAAATTTTGTCAGTTGTCTGGTTTAGGCCATTATTGCTGTAGTGACAGAAAGAAATAAAAATGAAAGAAAGAAATAAATAAATATAACCCCCCCAAACAAAAAACCAAAACAGAACAAAAAAAGAAAAAACCACAGAAATAATTATTTTTCTACTCAAACTGTTCCAAGTACATACCACAAAAGTGTGTTTGAAAAGGAGGCTGAGGTGGAGCCTTATCCAAAGGAAATTTCTGATGAACCAGAGCTGCAAGAGCCACAACCTATACCAAGGAGATATAGAACACACAATTTCATAAGAACAAATAAGCATGACAACTATCCTTCCATCCATTTTTTAAGAGTTTCTCATCTCTTTTCTCTTGTTTCTCCAACAGATATTTCTTAAAATAATTCCAGCTGCAAATAGTTGAAAAGAAGAAACTTATGAATTGATCTCAAGACAAATAAAACAGTACTTGTTCCTCAATGATTAGAAATTAGAAAGGAAAAATAATTCACTTCGGAAAACTTCTACTTTTAGCAGTTTTTGTTCTGAGCAGACCTCTCAATGTAAAGGATTCCCTATGGAGTGCAGGGGAAATCTGGGCAGGGCAGAGAAGCCTTGCCTCAGGAAGGGCTGCCCCTAAGCAAGGAGTCAACACTGCCAAGAAGCCAAGAGGTTCAGTGTTTGGAAGCCAGTAGCTTTAATGATCCTTTTGATTGCTTTGCTGGCCTGGCTCCCCAGACACTGATTAGGAAAAACCAACAGAAAACAAAGCAGAAAGGCTTTAAAGCATCTTGGCAAACAGAGTACTGTTAGTACCTTGTGTATGTCCTGTTACTTTGGCTAGAAACCACATATCTTCTATACTTCCACCAAAAAAATTTAAATTCACCATGAGGAATAATTCTGCTTGAAAAATCTGTCAACCTATTAGTCTTCAATTCAGTTAGGATAGAATAGTTATTTCTGGCTATTTGTGCATGCTAAAAATCTTGAAATGTTTGTGAGAGGTTTTTTAAAAAAAAAAAAAAAAAAGAGAGTGCCTAAGTACAAATTGTGGTCTGCAGTCCACAACTGAGAGCGGCCACCTACATCTCTCCTCCTTTCTGAGGAAAGGCCTTACAACAGAACAGCAGGTGCTCTAAGATCAAGAGCAAATTCTCATTTTAAAATGAGTTTTATTAGCAGAAAAAAGCCTGGTCATTTTACCTATAACTTATTATTAGCTCTAGCTAAATTAATTAATTAAAACTAATCCATTAACAGCTGTAGTGAGGCAGTCTTATTTATAAATATGAGGCACAACAGACAAAACAGAAGTCTTGAAAACATGCATAGGATCCACTGTCACAGTAATCATTCTCACCAAGCAGGCCCCCTAGCCCAGAGTGAGACCCCAGGAAAAATTTATTTGAAAAGTCCGAGCACAGAAACTTTCCAACAGTAAATATATTTAAACATGTTTTATGAGGCTCTTCCAAGCCTTAGGAAACTTTTAGTATATGCCAAAGAACAAAACCAAACCAAAATGAGAGCACATTACTTACCTCATTCTGGTGAGTCTTTGGGTTCTGAATGGTTTTCATGCTGAAGGACATGACCACCAGAGGAGGAGGAGGAGAAAGATCTTTAGCCACATTTACCAAGGCAGGCTTCATGGCCACAGCCTCCACTTTACACCAGCTGACTGGCCGATTTGAAGGCTCTGAGGAAACAACACAAACCAGCTCTATTCTTCTGGGAGCCACAGACGAGGTTTCTCTGATGGCACTGCTGCACAGAGCATATCCTTTACATGTTCTGCCCTGGTGAGATAGTCCAAGACCCACACTAATCCTGCCCAATTTTTGGTAACTCCCTGGGCCTTGACTTCCCAGTCAGCAGGAGCTCTTCAACACCAAATAAGAAAGAGAAGACCCAAAAAATACTTCAGGAAGCTTTACACAGGTATCAGTTCTGCCAGTGACTGAGCAAGCTGCTGGAGAACCCCCATGGTGTCAGCATTTGTACAGTCAGTTCTACACTGGAAGTGCCCCAAGGAGATGTAGCTTTTGTCCAGTATGATCCACATCCCTATGTTCTTGGGAATATGCAGCACACTTTGAATAAAGGGCTCTTACCAAGCCAAAATAAAGCAGCATGAGCACCTGTAAGTGCTGCATGCCACTCATGAGGCAGAAAGGATTTAAAACTAAAACAGCTCCACACCACAAACTTTTCCAAGTGTCAGGAAAAAATAAATAAAAATCTAATTCACAAACAAAAAAGCCCATCTAGGAGCCTTTTGTTCTTAAAAACACATATTTCCAGAAAAATCCCCAAATTTTAAGTTATCAAGAGCAGAAAGATAAGTCAGTTTCAAGTGAAGCAAGTTTAGCTCCATGTTCAATGCATCAAACAGCAGCTGCTAGGCACTGCACAGTTCCCTCTCATGGGCATTAAAAGTTACAATCTCATCTGTACAGCACACAACTTCATATGGACAGCTGTCACTCCAAAAATGGAAGAATAAGTTACATTTTGTACTAGATAATGAAAATTAAACCATTAAGTTGCAAGGTTAATGTACAAAACAATAATTCATCCATATAATTTAAAGTTCCCCTCCCTCCCCAATCTATAATCATATGTGTTTCCTAGTAACCAGGTATTTTCACATGCAAACCACCATACGTGGATTTTTTATTTCCAGCCAGCAGGGTCCTTTGATCTTCTGATTCATCAAGAGAAGTTCCAGGCTAGAGGTGTTGGTTCCAAACACATGTGAGAATGTTTGTCCCTTCAGATCTTGGGGAAGCCGAGGGCATTCGGCCTAACAAGTAACAGAGAGCAGCGAGTCATTTCACCCCATAGAAGACTTCAAAGCTGACACACCATATTCAGACAGCACCTTAACTAAACTATACAGGACTGAAATCATCATCATTCCCCACAAGCAAAGCCCTAATCCAAAATACCTTACAGTAACTGAGGAAATCACACTACAGGCTCTACTTCAAAATCAGGACAGTAATGTAAAAACACACTGAAGTTTAAAGTTCTTCACCCACTCTGGATACATCAGCCAAATCTACAATGTTCAATAACCATTTTAATACAAAAACTGCTCACATTGTAAACTTAATTAGATTAAAAAAAACAAGTTATGGTATTTTATCAGATTAATTATACTCACTGAATATTTAACTTCAAGGTATTCAGATTTTGCTGGTATATCCGGAATCTCAAAAGCGTAGTATTTTTCCACTTTCTACATAAAACAAAGATATTACATTTTCAGTACCTCCCAACTGAATATTTATTCTGTCCAATAAGAAAGCTAAAGAAAAAAAGGCCAGGCAAAACACACATTTCAAATATCATGGGTTTGATCATATATTACCAATTCTGCAACTCCTTATAACCAGCTGAAGACAGTAAGATTTTAGTGCCTGTTTTTAATCTCTAAATGTTTTCTTAGCATAAAGAGTTTCTACAGAATTGACTTACAAGTATACTAACTACTACAAAAAAAAAAAACACCTGACAGTTTAGCAAACTCAGAAACATTCTTTAAATTCACAGGTTTCAGATGTACTCATGAGAACTGGTGGCTGCAGATCACTGCAAAATCTCAAAAAGGCTGAGATGGAAAGGGATCTCCGGGCACTGTATAGTTTAGCTGCCTGCTCAGACCTGAGTCAATCACAGTGGGTTGCTCAGGGCTCTCTCCAGCCAGATATGAATATCCCCAAGGATGGAGGCTCCACAGCCTCCCTAGGTAACCTGTGCCAGTGCCTGATCTCCCTTACAGTAAAACAGTGGCTCACATTCTGATCAATTTAATGTGTTTCAAATTCCATCTGTTGCTCTTGTCCTCCCTTGGGCACCAGCAAGAAGTCTGCCAGAGTCATCTTTACTACTGCTCATCAAACATTTATAAACGACTGAAAGATTTGCAAGTGTCAGTCCCTCACCGTGAACCTTCTCTTCTGCAGGCTGACCAGTCCCAGGTTTCTCAGCCTCTCCTCACATGACAGATGCTCCAGGCCCTGTAATTATCTTTGTGGTGCTATTCTGGATTTGTTCCAATAGCACACATTATTCCTCACACAGAGGAGCTCAGCTGAACACAGCACTCCACAGACGCCCACCAGGGCTGCAGAGGGGAAAGGACCAACCCTGGACACTTACTGGCAACAGCCATGGTAGTCTTTTCCCCAAGGGTACCTGGCTGGCTCCTGTCCAACCTCATATGTACCAAGATGAGCAGGTCCTTCCCTCCAAGGCTGCTTTCCAGCCAGTCAGCCACCATCATCTACTGGTGCCTGAGGTTATTCCAGCCTTCATACAGGACCGTTTCCTTTTTTGTGTTGGGATTCATGTAGGTCATAAGATACATCCAGCCTGCCGAAATTCCTCTGACAGCACATCCATCTGGTGGCATATCAGCCTCTCCTGGTTTTGTACTGTCTGCAGACTTGCCGTGTGTGTGCTCTGTGCAACCACCCAAATGATTAACAGGATGTTCAGCAGGACTGGATCCAGTATCAACCCTTGATGCACCTTTAGGGATTTTGTGCCAGTGATCACAACACTTGGAGCCCAGTAGGGCAGCTGCTTTCAGTCACCCCTCTGACCATTTCACTAGCCCCCACCTCATCAGTTTGTCTGTGAGGATGCTATGGTAGGCAGTGTTGACAGCCTTACTAAAGTCAAGATAAACAACAGTCACTGCTCTCCTCTTGTCCACCAAACCAGTCCATCTCTTCCCAGAAGGCTACCAGCTTGTTGAAGCATCATTTTCCCTCTGTGAATCCACACCAAACACTCCCAAGCACCCCTGACCTTCAGGCAGGGCTCCATGCATTCCCACTGCTCTGATGCACAGAAGGGCTTCCCCCTCCTGGCTCTCTCAGCCTGTCTTACCCACATCCTATCCCACCACATGCCTACGATCCCAGCCAGATTGTACCCCTGTAACTGCACACACTTCCTTTACACTGCAGGCTTTCGTGTACCACCACTTCAGAGAGGAACCCAGAGAGATGATTTCTGCCAGCTTTTATCACATGCTTACAGCAGATCATTTGTGACACTACTGTATTTTTCATTTTACATGACTTAGGTTTTACTAGAAAGTAGTCGTTTGTTTATGCATCTCTAAGACAGTTAAAGAAGTCTGAAGTTCAGTACAACTTTATTGAAAGTTAAGTATCGCTTCTGCTTTCTTCAAGAACAATAACAATTTTCTACAACACACACGGCTCATCAGTTTCTAAGAATAACTACCTTCATTTTCCATATTATCACAATATCCTGTGCAACAGTGCTCGGGCACCTGCTGAAATGCCATGCTCTATCATGTCATGTGTGTGTTCTGCCCTGTAGTACTTTACAAACCATCCGCACCACTGTTACATACTATTGTTATTGTAACTATGCTGGCACATTACTTTATTACAGGAATTCCTAGAGGCACCTTAAATTAAAAATCACATTTCTCACTGGACAATGCACTGTGTTCACTACTTTATACACAAGACTCAGCATAATATGCCAGTAGACAAAATTTAATAAGAAAAAGTAAAATCACCATAAATGGGAATAAAATTTACAAATTAACAAAATACATGCACAGTTAGGCAAACTTGAAGTTATTTGGTTCGGGGGTTGAATGGCTGGAGGCTTTTTTCCTTAAATTAATAGCATCAGCAATAATTCCCTCGGGGTGCTACAAAGGACAATTAAGCTTGTTACTTCATGTGCCACTGCAGCCATAAGGCTGCAAAGCCTTACAGGAGAGGAGAGGGGCCTCTGCTATAAATGGGAAGCAGACAAATCCAGAAACTATGGCATCAAAAGTTTCATGGAAACAGAAGTGTAACATAACTTGATGGAAAGCAGCACTATGAAGCCCGATCAGCATTGCAAATTGCCATTGTTCATTAGATCTGAACTGCTGAGCCACAGCAGCACCTAACAGAGCAGATCAGAGCTGTAACATAATAGATGGCAGGGCATTGCTTTTAGCACATACCACTGGCGCTCCCCCTCCTCTTTTTTTAATTAAAAAAAAACTCTCAGGCTTCAAACAAGTTCTTGTTGCAAACGCAAGATGCACATAGTATAAAAATAGTCTGCTGTAGTGTTTCATCTGCGTTATTCCACAGAGCTCAGCTCAATTACACCAGCGTCTGGTCATAACTCAGTGAATGAATGCTTGCTGCAGAATAATCTGCCCTTCAAGTGGCCCTTCAGAGAGCAGAAATGAGCAGCAGTGATTAGCTGCTAAGTTCCTAAGTGGAGTAAGGCTGCTTTCAAATTGATTTGTGAAGACTTGCTAACTTGGCAGCAGTGCAACCCATTGAAGCTACAATTAGCAGCAGGTGCAGCAGGAAATTATATGGCTTAAGTATGTTCAAAGGGACAAAGTCGGGTGCTGGCAAGGCCAAGATGCACAGAGAACAACCTGTCTCAGTGTCTCCATATCATCACAAAAAAGGGTATTCTGAATAAAAGAACTCTGAGTATATGGCAGGGATGTCAGTAACCTTCCTGATTTCCAGCTAGTGATGAAAGAAGAGTGGTTTTCAGTTTCACAGTACTAAGCAAACACTAACACTTCACGTTACTCTGAATGCATTGCTCACACGTCTCACAGCCATTAGTTTGTTTTAAATCTTTTGAAACACCAACCCTTAAAAACACAGCACTAAACCACTGTCTCCACATCACAGAGCAGGGGAGATCTTCTAAAGCACATTAGCTCTTTACCACAAGAATCACCACAGAATCACAGCTGGGTAAAGATCACCTCTTTGGAAAATTCGTTTAGGTGAGTGCCACAAACCATTTCAATTCGAGAGCCCTGCATGCCCCCACAGACACACTGATGCAAGGGCTGTGCAGTGAACAACACAGAGTCTCTGGTGGTATGAGTACAGTGAAAAGGAGGCTGATGACTGCTTGTGAAAAACAGACTCAGGTAAATAACCAGGCAAATTCATCTATCTCAGGGAGGAACAGAAGTAAAGGAGGGCATGCATGGTAACGAGACAACCCCAGTACTTCTACAATTATCTTGCAGAGAGCACAAAGCCTCCCTGCTGCAGAGGTGTAAGCCTGGCCAGATTTGGTGCCACTTGTTCACAGCCAATTTTGTGTAATCTGGTACATCTGGGTTACTGTAATACTATCTTTGAATAATCCTCCAAAGACCCCACTAACAGCCCTGCTCTACTATCCTTTTTTCTCTTACCTCCCATATTACTACTGCTATACCTTCCTCCTATCTCCAGTTCTCATTAAACTCTCCCAAAATGCAGTAACTATCAAAATTAGCAGAAAATTGCACCAGCAAAATAAAGTTGGATAGCTTTTATCCTTTTAATAAAACTCAGTTTACTTAAGAATTCAACATAATTTGAGTTCTTACTGCTCAGAAACAATTCCGGTGGGTTATTTCAGAGCTTCCCTGCACCAACTATCCTGCCTAATTTATTCATGAATAAAAAATTACAAATTCACTCTTTTGCTAAAACTGTCCTTTAAATAGCTCTCTTGCTGCTCATCCCCTTTTAATGTTTCTAGAGAGCAAACAGGTCTTATCATTATCCTTCACTTTACAAGCTAAAAAAAAATTAAAGCTCTTTCACACTCATCTCCGGTATAACTGATCCTCCTTTTGTCTCATCCTTCTAATTGCCATCTTTTGTACCTGTAGTCACTTGAATTAATCTTTCCTCATGAGGGTGACCAAGTGTTATAGTATTTAAGGGAAAATCTCAACAGTGTCTTAGTGGTCCCATTTCCCAGCTCTTGTGTTGCATCCAAGGACCCCACATGTACTGTAGCCATGTACCCAGACAAGACTGTTTGGTTTTTTGCCCTGAGTTCTGTGTAAGCTCAGTAAAAATTTGACAGGTTTTACCTTGATTTTTAAGAGCCATCTCTGAACGTTCAACTACATTACTCTGTTATCTCATTCACGTTATTCTTACTTGGCAGACCATGGAAAAGATGGAGGTTTCCCAAGATTCTGTAAGCAGATCTGCATCTTTTTGGAAACCTTTCTCCCTCTTTCCTTTTTAGAGTACAAATATTTTCATCCTCTCTCTTAATGAAAAATTGTTTTTCTTTGAGTTCTCTTCCTCATTCCTGAAAGGATTTTTGAATAGTGAGCTATCAGCATTTTGGTTTTTATCTATTGTTAAATTTACCCCTTTCAGAGTAAATTTACTCCTGATCCCACATGTAATTCTGTTATAATCAACTATACATGAGAAACAACAGAAAACTGAAAAACCTAAATCTACATCAGAGTTTTGAAAATAAGCTAGAGAGAAAAAAAAAAAGGTTTTACAAAGTACTAATGTCACATCCATTTTCCCTGAACTCTATATCTGTAAATAACTAAGCTACAAGGGACTGAAAAGATGTCATGTCTTGCATGACTCTTTTATTTGAGAAACACTGCTCACATTTTCACTTTAACAACTTAAACTTCCAGAATTACTCTAGCTAGCTTTGAATGAGATGACCTCCTGAGAATATTTTCAACCTGAATTACCACACAAACTGTTTTTATTTTCCCTCATTTACATATTTTTAAATTCCATTCTTCCTGCATTTTTACTTGTCATCTCACTTGCTGATTAACTATTCAGGAATGAATCCTGTGAAATCACAAGATTGCCAGGATGGGGAAAGTTACAACTAATGAAAATCAGCTTTGCCAGACTAATGACATGTTACTTCAAGAAATATAAACTTTTCTGAGTACTTCATTCTGAAGAGATTTTTTTCCCCTAACTTTAATGTTTGTCACATTTCCCCACCCAATCTTCCCACCTCTGCCCTCCCCTGTAAAAGACAAATGCTTTATGTAAGTGCACAATAAAGCTCTGACACTAGCAAACTAATTCGGTCCAAATCTGCAACATTATCAGCAGTATCAGCTCTTTTCCTGCCAACTCATGACAAGTATTATATTAATTTATATGCAAAGTTTCTATTATAGCAATATTTTGTTTTCCCAATGTAATTTTAAAGATTTGTTGAGCAAACAAAACACAGCAAAATAACACTTTTAACACTACTGCCCATAACTCTAAGCACAGAACAGCTTTCAGGACAGTCCTCAATTGTTACCTCCTGCATAGCCACACTGAGACAATCCACACTGTGAACAGCATGCACTCTAAAAAGATAAATCTACGAAGGTGAGAAGAAGGATGAGACATGCCAAGAGAAAAAGTTCAATAAGATATCTGGTCAAATGCAAAAGACAGTGTAATCCCAGAGTACTGAGTTATCCACTGCACAACACAATCGTCCATTTTAAACTCCGACAGTTTCAGGCTTTAGGTATCAGAAGTTCCATCTGCTCTGCATTCTCAAAAACAGCTCAGCAAGCCAGTCTGACACTCAACCCAGTTTTAAAAAAGCTAGTGAGTATTTACAAAAGCATTGTTTAAACTTCTGGTACAAGAATGTGAAACAACCATGTTGCAGATCTACCGTTCTTAAAGGAACATAGGTATTTTGGATGGTTTTTACAAGCAGGTACACTTACACATGTCAGGAGTTACATATTTGCATTTTGGCACAACCTCCCTCCCTGGAAAGTGTTTCAACAGCCTTCCCACCTTACAAACCAGAACAACAGAAAATGACCAAATAGGATGCTTGCAAACAAACCTTGGATTTGAACTTCATGATCTTGTACTTTGGTGAAATGTTGTCATTGAATTCCTTGAAAACACTCATTATAGTTACTGGAGTCTCCTTCTCTTTACCAGTAGATAGGTCAATTTCCTCAAAAACAGAGATGAGGTTTTACAAATTAACAAAAATGCCAGCAGACATGACAATAAGTTGAATTTTACTTTGCTGTTATGAATCATGCATTTCTTTTTTTTAGGAAAAACTAAAATGCAATCAGCCAAGAAATCCCAAATTTAGAAAATACTAATTGAAATAGAATGTCTAAAAAGCACTAAGTTTTCTAGTAATACTTCAAGACCACTTTATTTGCTAAGACCATGTTATTTGCTAAGCAGCAAGTCTAAGGGCAAAAATTTGTCAGCAGCTGTTAGTAAGGGTCAGGGGAAGTCACAGGGCTCCACTCCGCGCTCCCCTGATATATTGTGTACACATTGTTTTTAACTTTACCGCCTACATCAGTCAACATGGGCTTCCAACAGCTTCCATAAACACACTGCTAAACTCATAACCTGCCATAAGCAGAATGAAAGGTACTTATGTTTGACATGCTTAAAAGTCACACTTACTGTTTCACGTGGCAGCAGATAAACAGTTCTCTCAATATTTTTCACTGTCACACAACAGCTGACATAGGTGGTTGCAGATTCAATCCAAACTTTGCCAAACAAAAATACCACACCTAAGTGAGAAGGGAAAAGAATCCAATAGGCAATTTTAACATTAATAATTTTTAATCTTGCTCGAGGCAGCTTATAATGTATTCTTGCATTGAAACACAACCATTTCTGTCAGGTCCTTGAAGAACAAATCTTTCCGATGTATCAGCACATTCTGAATTGTTTTAAATACCAGCTTTACAAGCAGACACCTGTATCATTCTTCATGTCTCTACCTCCATTGCTATAGTAACACCTGGTATGTAAAATTCAAAATGGCATTACACAGCCAGTCTCAAAATTCTGTTCTGATATTCCATTGCTGCCTATATGGGTTTGATAATCCCTGGAGAGAGGGAGGAAGGAGAGAGATGTCAGTGAAAGCTGAAGATTATCAAAATGCCTAGGCTGTCAATCAATCCTCTAAAGTGTTATCTACAGTTTTTCACTCTTCACCCAGACCAGTACAATCCTTTTCCCTACACTGCAGTACTGTGAGGTCAAGACTGTAGAAGACTGTAGAAATACATTCAGAAGACAAACTAGAAGCTGATCAGCTTTCAAGTGACTATTTTTAACAAATGAGGACACCAAAAGATGCATGACATTGCCAGGAATCCTGGGTGCCAAGACAGCAGTTGTAACCAAGGGAGACACTCAGAAAGATTATACAGAGCAGGACTAGTGGCAACTGACTTCACTGTGGACAATGCCATTAAAATACACACACAACTCTGAGCCCAAGAAACTTGGCAATAGCACAAAATGCTGCAAACTGCTAATCAAATTATGTCAAACTTGAGAATAACATGGTACCTAGCCACCCAACTGTCAGTTTGCAAATTACAAGCACAAAAAACTTCCAAGTACAACTCAGAAACCTGGCTTTACTACGTTCCTTTCAAGCTCCAAATAATTTGAAATTTGATTATATGGAAGATACTCTTCCTACAGCATACTACTATTGATGAAAACAGAAATACCCATGCTGAGACTGTCTCAGAAACAGAGTTTCACGCATAGAAGATTTTGGAATCTGCATTTCTCCTTGTCCTAGAAAGGCACAAACAAGTCCTTGGTTAAGAATTATAATTTATCTTTGCCAGGAGATCTATCAGACATAAAGGCACCTTTCTTACTCCATTAGATCAAAGATAAATCAGTGAAGATGCACTAAGATGGATGACAGAGTCAAAGCGACAGGCTACAAAAAATCATTTTCTGAGTGCTTGGAATAGATGTGAACAAGACTACTTTTGTCAAGGACAGAGAATGCTACGGTTTTGAAGATGATGAGAGCAAGGATACAAGTTTCAGCTGCACAAAGTACCTTAAGAAATTTTAATACAGAGGCAATCTTGAAGATTTAGACAGTTTGAATAGAAGTATCGAGAAAGAGCTCCAATCGCAGATCTAAGTGACAGAGAAGATGAAGTTCTTGTCCCCAGTAATCTTTTACTTTTTTTGTTAAGGGATAAAGAAAAAAAACACCTCAGATAGGTTTGTATCATACAGAAAGATGAAACTGAGAGAGACCACAAAACAGTAGCTGACTGCTTGAACAGCTGGAAATATTAAGAGCATGGGGTAGTTAATCTGTCAGAGGAATACATATAATCAGGGGAGGTAGCAAGAAGGATAAATGAGCCAGTCAAAGATAGAGTAAAAAGCTGCCTGGATTGCAAAGACAAACTTCTACCAACTCTAGCACGGACAAATAAGTGGTCTTAATAACAAGACTTCACAGAATCAGATTAATTTAGAAAGGAAGGAACCTTTTAAGACCATCCAGGTGAACACTGACACACTACTACCACCCCCACAGACAGCAAAAGCAGAACTAACTTCAAAGAGTTTTCAGAGACATTTCACACAAAACAAAATGGAAAAAAAAAAAATAAAAATCAAGAGAGCTATCAGGCCTTATCCCCTGCAAGACTATGGAAAGAATAAAGAAAGAAAAAATACAAATAAAGCTTATAAATTAAAGCCTGTGGAAACAAAGATCATAGTACTAAATGAACCAAAAGGTAAGCAAAGGCAAAACACATGGAAAATGTCTTGCAGAGAGAAAAAAAATAAGAGCAGGTTTTATTCGGTATTTCTTTAAGATGTTAATAGGATCACAATTCTCAAGTTCTCTGCCTAAGACCATAAAGGGAATTATGAAAAGTAAGCCTCCAAAAAAATCATTAAGTTTGAAAGAGTCTTATGATTATGCTATAGTATTTACTCTTCAGGCAATGCATTTGACATCACAGCAAATGAGGCATAAACAAAGATCATGAACATGTTAAACAAAAAGCAATATCAAAATTTTCCCTTCTACATTACTAATTGAAAACAGGTGCAGTCTTTATTATTCAATCCTGAAAAAGTCATAATGAGAAAAGAACACTCCTTGCATGCGAGGAACAGAAATCCTTTCATAATTATGTTCCATTCAGCAATCACTGACTTAAAAGACAAAAAAAAAGGAAAAATAACAATAGCGGGTTCTTTAAAAGTAGCAATTTTATATTAGAGACATTGATTTCATCAAGATATCTATGATTATTACCACTCCCATCACCAAGCTGTTCAGCCCAGCACAGTCTCGTATTTAAATTTGGCATCCCAACTCACAACAAAAGGTGTTAACAAAGAACTGTATCTGACTCACTGCTTACAGCTTCAACCGAAAAAACCTCCAACAACGTGTGAAAGAAACTTCTGGTAAACACACGTGAAGCACAAACTAGAAACCCAAGATCCTAAAGCTGCTGATGAAATGAAGGGATGGATGGGAAGCACTCAACAGATGTGAACACAAATTGTTTTGTCAGAGCTGAGATCAGAATGATGCAATTTGAATGAGAGCTAGGATTCACACCTCAACTGCATAGAGTATCTTATCAATCTTAATTTGAAGACAATCTTCAAGATTTAGATAGCTTGAATTAGGGGATAAGAAATACAAGACAGACCTTATATTTTTCAGACCACCTTCCTCGCTTGACAGATATACCTTTCCTTTGTATAAAATCATGGAACTGCTACTGTACAGGCTTTCTATTCATCCATGTGAATTTTGAACTACTTTTCCAAAAACAAGAAAGCACGTTCAGTTGTTGTGTCACTGAGCAAAAACTTAACTTCAGCTTGCTCCTGGAGTGTATAAAATTTGAAGGAAAATGGGTCACCAACAATGAACAGTGCTAGTAAGTCCCTTTTACTTCCCTACCTCTATACTAGGCCAAGAGGTGACATTCTTCTCCAGTCACATTGCCCTGCTCTGCAGACAGAGGTATAGAAAAACAAGAGATGAACATCTTCGAGCACAGAGACACAAGGCAACTGGATGTAATTGAGTCAAGTCTGAAAACCCCAATTTTCAAAAAAGAAAATCTGAATGAAAATAACCAGATTAGCATTTTCTGCCTTTAACTGAACAGTTACCTGGCTGACTGAACTGATCTTCATAAGCATCCAGCCAGTAAAATCTAAAGACTTGATCACCACTTTCCCCATTAACAAGTGGAAGGAGATTGGGGTCCAGCTGAACTTCTGCTGCTACAAGATCAGCTTCATCCTCATCACTTCTGTCCCAGCACGAGAGACCTGGGAGAGAACAACTTCTGCAGGTTTTGCAGAACAATTAAAAAAAAACAATTAAAATTGTGCCTTTGCTATAGTAACCATTTTGCTTTTTTCCAGGCCTATATTCTCACACCTTTTGTTTGTCTTTCCACTACCAAGCAACATTCCCAATAGCTGTGTTTCCTCAGATTTCTTCTGAAAAGAGGGATGGAGTGACAAAGACAGAAACCCACATTTAAGTATGGTTCCTGACTGCACACCACAGGCTTTAAAAAAAAATCAGTCTCCGGGTATTTCAGCCTTGGTCAGTTCAAGTCTTTACACATCAAATATATCCATCCATATATACAAGTTGCTTAGTGGGAACAAGAGATTATTTCAACAAAACTATCTCTTCAGTTATTAGATGTTTAGGTCTTTTTCATCACTCAATTATTCTACAGTTTGAAATATTTTGTTACAGATACATATGATTCAAGAGTTTCCAAACAATTAAAAAAACGCCAAAATAGGGAAAAGCCCACCTTCTTTCCTATTTCCAAAGACATAGCTGTTCACAAGCTGTTACTTTTAGAAATAAAACATTTACCTACATCTATTACAAAATACTTTGAGATTCACTTAGAGTAAGTATTGTTAGAAATTCCTTGCTTTTGCTTACTGACATCAAAGTTCACTATTTAACACATACATTGAGTCACCTCAGTGTGCTGAAATACATGTTGTCACATGCTAGATCCCAAAAACAACAAATATTTTTCAATTAAGTAGCTATCAGCACATTCCTATTCTTAATGTAACTACAAAAAGGAAAGCATTGTATAGCATTATTACCATTCTGTCCATATCACAAAAATGAAGCTAAATCTAAGGTTTATAGAAATTGAGAGCCTTCTTAGTGGAAGAAAAAAAAAGAAGAGATTCTTACAAGACAGATGTCTCTTTCTTCTCTGATTCCAGCTGCTCTGACTCTTTCTTCTCAATTTCATTGTCCCTTTTCAATGTTTCAGCTGTCTCAGGTATAGTTTCCACATGCTCTGCTTCCATAGGCTCATCAAAGTCCTCCTCATTAAAATCCATCATTCCCTGATCATCATCTGGGAGTGCTGCAGGTAGAACTAAAGGCTTGAATCATTAAGGTGACACACTACAGCAGTATGCAGAGATAGCACACTATAAGCATGATCATAATATACAGTATTAAGATAGTTTAAATGTGATACTTTGTTTCTATCTAAGCTAGTATAATTTAACAAGTGTTTTAACACTACTATACCCATATTTAAAGTTTCCAGAATTGGGTTTTGATTTACTTTTGATACCTTGAGTAGTTTTCTCTTCTACTGCCTTCACTATTCCCTTATTTTCCATAGGGTTTTGCACATGCTTGGTGTCCTCATTTTCAAAGACTCTGACAGATTTTGCTGTATAATTGGGATGTTTAGGATGAGATGAAGCTGGAGGAAGTGTTTCTTTTCTGACATGAGCAGAAGCTTTCTTTGATATAGGGGTGATTACCTGAAAAACATTTCCACCATGAGTTAAAAATAATCTTCTAAGACCAAAGAGGAAAAAAAAAAAACAAAACTTTCACTTGCTTTTTGCAGATCTAGTAACCAGGGCTAGAGGAAAAGTTCCAGATATTTTTCACCATCATCCTCTCTTACTACATCTCCCCTTTTTTGTTTCCCCAATTGCTTCTAGTTTTGTACACGACTGTACTGTTTTGTAACAACTGTTAAGATGAGTAGCACTGGTGATTATTTTCAATGTAAGAGCTGATGTAGCACAAGGTTTCACAAATCAGATGTATCTACACTACTCCATTTTCTTTCTACAGATTACCAACTATCTCATTGTATTTCCAGCTATGAAGTCCCTTCCATTTACCAGAACTCCTAAAAAAATGCTAGCCTTCTATCCCTAGCAGCCCATCCTCCCTTCACTTCAAAATCTTCCACTAGGGCAACCTTCTATCAATAGCTTCAATCTTCCACTTCTGCAAATGATTGGCTTCTTATCCTTTTCCACACTCCTGCTTACTTCATCTCCCATCATCCTCCCCCTGCCACAAGGGTCCTTTCTACTCTTTGGAAAAGAGACAGAGCAGAACATCATCTTCATGTGATGCACCAAACATTGTAACAACAGTTTCACCTGTCAAATCTAACTGCTACTATACTACAGACACAAAACTAATTGTACTGTTTATGTGTCTACATGAAGGAAAAAAAAAGCACCAAGTTACGCTGTAACACTGCTATGGAAGCTAAAGAGGAAGTTCATTCCCAGGAGGAGAAATAAAAGTCAACAGTATTCAAATCAACAAGAATACAGATTTGTGCTTATTAATAATGAGAACATTTTTCTTTCTCCCTTTACCTTAGAAGTTTGGGACTGCACAGAGAAAGGATTGAGTGGCACTCCAGCAGATCTTTTCCTTTTCAGCATTATAATTGGTGGTGGACTTAGCTGAACTGTCTGAATATTGAAAGAATAGAGAAAGCGACAGAAGAAAGAATTGTTTAGTGTTTTCTTTTGCTTTGGTTAGTAAAATTTTCCACCAAAGAGAAACAGGAACAATAATATTTTCTGCTAATGAAGAAAACATCTCCTCATGCAAACCTAGCCCCATAAAACTATGTTACCTGAGCAATCAGCCCATGAAGACATACACTAGATTGTTTTTGGGGAGGAACAATCTGAGAAAAACTGCCATCAGTAAGTGAAACAGTTTTCAAACAGTGGGGATTTCAATAGCTAACCATGCCTTTATTGCAAAAGTATCAGAATAACTTGTGCTGTTCTTCACGTCTGCTGAAGCAGTAATATTGAACATACATGCCTCATGAAAGGCAGAAGTGCTCTTTCAGCACTGTCCCACTAGAGGAAAACACATTTTAACTTATTTACATGTACAGGTATTTTGTATTTAACCTTACTGACAGCTCATAACAAAAGCAATTTTACAAAACAAACAACAACAACAAAAAATCAGCAGCTAACTAGTATTTAAGTAAATAGAAGCCATAGTGTAATTATTAGCATTATTTTCCCTAATCAATGTCCTACAAATTTGACACTTGATACATTTGTGGAATGTATCAATGAGATGCGCTATGGATGAAATCAGTCTTAGATTGTCAGGTTTCACAAAAAATATATTTTCTTGGTATGTTCCATGACAAATTAATGGATTAAGGTTGTTTCTAACAGATTTTATTGGCATACTTACTTCAGCACTAATATCTTGAAGAATATCCCCAAGTAAATCATCCTTGGACAGGTCCACAGTTTTCTGTAAGGTAAGATTAACCAAACAGTTCTCAGTTATACGTGCAAACCCAATCAGGAGAACAGCAATAAATGACTAAAGGATTTCCACAAAACACACACAACATTGTCAGAAATGCTCCATACACTGGAGATCGTAACAGAAGTTTGTCTTGCTAGACAAAAGAAACCAAAATGAGCCTTTGGTTTACTCCACTCCAAATAAAACTGTGAGCAAGTCAGATGTATTTAAATTCAAAAAATGTAAAAACTCACATCCATGTTTTTCTTCCCAGCACTGGCCATAAACATAGACTTAATTGTGTTTGGCTTTGACACCACAGATTTTTTCACATTCTTTTTATCCATCGTAGATGTTTTGCCACCTTTTCCTACCAAAACAAACAATTAAAAATTGTGAATTTTATGTAAGGAAAGTTCAATGCTTACAGGTCCAGTTATGAGCAAGGATAGACAGCCAAGGTAGTCTACTTCTCCTAGCTTTACACCTCTGGCTGAAATGAAGCCTAGTCATCTTTCAGCTCTGTAGCAGCTGTCATACACACCCAAAAAATAAAAAACCTTCTAATCACCCTGTCTTTGTTACTCATATCAGAGACACCTTTTGCATACTCCAAAAAAAGGACGAAGATACTTTACATGGAAGCATCTCCAGGGGAGGAAAAAAAAAAAGAAAAAAAAAAAAAAAAAAAAAAAAAAAAAAAAAAAAAAAAGAAACCAAGAGTGTTCAGGAGTTTGGCACTAGGTTTGGACTCAACATCAGACTCAGTTTCTCAGTTTGCCACCAGATTCCATAAAAGAGTTGGGAAAGTCATATTATCCTAGATTTTTACAAGCAAGCAAGCATTTTAGTGGTCAAAAGAGACCACATACCTTTTAGGTACTGGCTTTGAAAACCAAGACTCCTCCCAGATGCATTTGTTCTAGAAGCGATCCCCATTCCACAGAATACCATGAGCAGCAGTGCCCCAGTCGTGTTGAGGTAGTTAACAGTGATGTGATCTCAATTTGTAAACCTCCATCCTCTGCATCACTGGGGCTGAACAAAACCCATGGGCACAGAATCACAGAGCTCCAAGTAATCTCTCATCTGGCCATGTTTACCACATATACTGATGACAGCAAGTTGCCCACTTTGGGTAACTTTTAAAAGACCCTGGCAGACATTCCTCAGTGGTCACATGCAAGTTACCTTTCTTACTGGAACTAAGAGCATCATCATCCAGATCTTCATCAAATATTTCCCTTCCATCTTCTATATAACCTATCCCATCTGTAGAAAAATTGTTTAAAAAATTGTTTAAATTTAAAAATTTGTTTAAATTTTGTCTTCTGATATTCCTCATTTTTTTACATATTTAAACACTTTTCTCCCTACAATAGAGAGCAAAAGTTACAAAAGCAAGTATTAAAAACTATAGCAATCTCAGCTGTATCTTCTGTTAGACTAAATATATTCTTACATGTTTAATTTGAACTTATCAATAACAGTACTCTTTTTTTTGGTAAAATTGTAAGTGATAACTGGAAATAAAATTTCAAGAACGGGTCTTCATGGAAAAATATTTTCATTACCATCCTAACAGATTACTATGAGAACAATGCAAAGATTAATGTCCATGAAAATACTGCCTTTCTCTTGTCTCCTAAAACAAATTTGAAGAATGTACTAACAATAGCTTACCTCAAAGGATGAGCATTATAAAGCCTAATTGAGTTATAACACTAGAACCAAAATAACTCTCCAAATTAATCTTAACTTACCATCATCAACAATCCAGTCATCATCCTGACGGTCTCTGACCATCTTGGAGTATTCATCCTCATCTACTTCATCATAAACACCCGTGAACTCCTCAACCTACAGTTAAAGTACACTGAGGATTAACAATTTCCATACCATCAATACTGCAGATCATCACTCACAACATCAAAGTTCCCAAGAATACATGTAGAGTTCCTACACTGCTACACTGTTCACAACTAGTAAGCACAGTTACTCATTAAGTTTCTTTTTCAGCAGTGATAAAAGACATGTTATCAATTTTTTAAATTATCACAGTATACTGAAACTCCAAATCTACTGAAGCAATGGCAGATATTCCATTTGAAAACTACTTGCTTCATTGCTCAATTCATATTACCAAAAAAAGTTTTGCAAAATAAAAAAAAAACTAGCAATGGAGACTTCTGGCCTTGGCTCTATTCTCAAATACCAATCTGAGCTCAGTGAAAAGGAAAGGGATTTGATGTACCCACGTAGAGTGCTCAGAGAAAATTTGCATGTTAATGATCTACGGACTTCTGGTTTCTTTACATTTATTCACCTCAATGAGGAAGTCACTTCCTGTTGTCATCACAATTGGACAGTGTTACAGTATCGATGTTACACTGCCAGATTTCAGTTCAATCACTTAAATTTTGGTCTCTTTGTGGAGACACAGCACATCAGTATTAATGCATTTCAGTCATGTAAAGCTCTGAAATTAAAGTTTAAAATAATTTGAGATTAAAAAAAAAGTACTTCCTATCATAACATTAATTATGTAATTTTACAAACTGGTCCTTCCCTGTGGCATAGTTCTCAAGCAATGGCAAGCATGTTTGACTTGCAGTTAACAAACCTGGGATGGTTTGAAAACAGAAAGAAACAAATAAATTATATTAGAAAGCAGAAAACTACAGCTACATTCAGAAAAACATACACTATTAAAAACACAAAAGCTGACCTCAAAGGCTTATTTTGTTTCCCATAACTTTTACATATCTATAAATAGTGGTTAAGCTTTTCAGCTCACATTCACTTGTAATTAAGAAGAAAAGATGACAAATTTTCACCTCATATTTTAATTTTTCCCCAGCTTTGGCTTTTTTCAGACGTTCAAGTGCTTCTTGCTGGCCTCTTCTATTCTTCCTCTCACGCCTAGAACGTGATGCCGCAAAACTTCCAGAGTCACTCATAGCTGTATTTAATTAAAAACAAGTTAAATTAGTTTAATAATGAGCTGTTAGCTTTGGTGTTCAGTTATGCATTAATACATGACAGCAGTTTTGCTTAAAACCAAAACCTACTTGGCTAAAAGCACAGTCACAGGCAGTTCTGGAATGACACTGAAGGCATGGCCTGACAGGGAGCTCAAACAGCCCTCTCAGGCCAGCTCACATTCAGTGTGAAGCTACCACCTAGATTTCCAAAGCATCTCTCAAATCTCATCAGCCTTTCCCGGTAAGAAATTCCCCCCCACCCTTTCCTTGGGAATTTCCAGCTCCTTTTATTTTGCATGTCTCCATGACAACTCAGGAATACCAGACTTACAGAAGGCCTACACACTACAAAGCAGGGATGTTTTTAGGCGGCTTCACAACGTTTGAGTGTGACCAGATTGAGACAAACTAGTCTGACAGCTGACACCCCATTTCCTCTTCCACCTCCTTCCCTTCCAAATGCTCTCCCCAGCAAGGTGCTTTCTACTCCCCCAGACCTATTTTCTTTCTCTTAATTTGGGGGAGGAACACTTATCTGACCAGAGGGAACAAATGAACCCAATCCAACTAAAAGCAAACAAACAGCCCAGGTGCAAAACTGCGGGTTCAGTGTCAGGAGCTGAATACCCGAGCAGGCAGAGGAGACACAAGGCTGGCCGGGTGGCCAGAGGAGCAGGGCGGTCCCCTCCTGGTGGCAGCAGGACGTTAACTTGCGAACAGAGCTGCACCCCAGCAGCGTAGCTGAGAGGAACCAGGATTTGTATTGCTAAGGGCTGGGGTAAAAGGGGCATTTACACTGCCTGTTGCCCCACGGGGGAGAACTGCAGAGATAACGCGCTTTGGGCGCGTTTATCTTCTGTCAATCCGTCGCCTTTACTGCAGGACAGCTCCTCAGGCAACGCATTCCTCCGGGCGGGACAAGCGTGTTTCCAGCCCCAGCCGGGACC
>VXBU01019128.1:189378-201095 GCA_013400315.1 Bombycilla garrulus
TATATATGTATGTATGTATATGTATATATGTATGTATTTAATATAAACTTTTTAATATAGTTTTAATTATGTACACATGTAATTACATATATATACACATATATATATATTTTAAAATGGGTACTGTCCTATTTTCCAAACCCCTTTTCCTTTTTATTTTCTTCTTTGCTACAAATGGAAAAACAAAAAAAAAAAAAGAAAAAGGGGATTCAGACTGGATTTCTGATATCACAATAGGCCAGCAGTGTGGAAGGCTCTGAGAAGAGAGCCATCAGACCTTTGTCTTTGCATATCCCTTACTTGGTCAGTCTGGGGAGGTGAGTTATGTTCTCTTCATTTTGATGCTACAGAGATACCTTCAGTCAAATGTGTCAAGAGTACTTACACAACAGCCTTTAGCTGAGGAGCAAGGACTGTTTCCAGAAAATGATATATTTCAGTTTCAAGCATAGATGGGAAAAGGTTTTAAAAGCTTCAGTTAAGACAACTGAAGCTTTACAAGTCCTCTCTTCTAAAATATCTGGCTGTGTGTGCATTCAGAAACCCAGGAAAACTGATGGGGTTCATGCTGTTTCACCACAGATTAACCTCATTATTTTGTCCTAAAACATTAGTGCTGGTCAGTCATTATTTAAAAAAACTACCACCATCATTTGTAGAATTTTGTGGAGAAGCATTTACTGCTTGTGAGAATATGCAGGCACTGACTCCAGCTTCTTGCAAAGGCAGGTGGCACCACTGGGCTCTCTCTTAGCTGGAGATAGGATGTTGATATGCTGTTGCAGAAATGTGAACTAAATATTATTTGGTCTGAATATACTGATTGTTTTCAACTATCTGGAGGAAAGAATTTATATGGTTCTGAAAATAAAAATTATTTGCCTTCCTTCTCCACCAGGACTTCTTTGCATTGGTAAAACAGAAAAAACCTCTCAATCCTCCAAACTTACACACCCAGGTGCTAGTACAACATAATCCCACTGCTGGACATAGTCTTAGGTGGAAGCAGAAGAATGACCCCAGCCACCTGTGGCAGTTGCCTGGTGCCAGAAGAGGCTGGACACTCTGACAGCCAGAATGCCCATTGCCAGGGAGAATGAGACCCCTCTCAGCAGTTCCTAGTCAATAGGCCAGCTTAGCTGTAGCAAATAGGCATCCTTGGAAACACTGACAGCCACAGGGAGAATGCCTCTCTGATCTGCTGCCCTGGTTTGCACTGAGATCAAGTTCATTTTCTTCCTAGTAACTGGTACAGGGCTCTGTTTTGGATTATGGAAATAACAGTGCTGATAACACGCCCATGTTTTGGTTGTTGCTGGGCAGTGTTTACACTAAGTCAAAGGCTTTTCAGCTTCTCACTGCACCCTGCCAGCAAGGAGGCTGCAGGGCACAAGGAGCTGGAAGGGGACACAGCCAGGGCAGCTGACCCCAGATGATATTCCATACCATAAGATTTTGTGCCCAGTATGTAAACTGGGAGGGAAACTAGCCAGAGGCCACTGCTAGGAACTGTCTAAGCATCAGTCAGTGGGTGGTGAGCAATTGCACTGTGCATCACTTACTTTGTATATCCTAATCATTGTTCTTCTCTCTTCCTTTTTTTTCCTATTAAACTGTTTTTGTCTCAACCCCCATATTTTACTTTGGGTTTTTTCCCGCCACTTCTCTCCCACATCCCACTCAGGGGGCAGGTGGGAGAGTGAGTGAGTGGCTGTGTGCTGTTTAGCTGCCTGCCAGGTTAAACCAACTACGCCTACACACAGCCGCTCCTTCACAGGAGTGTGACTGTTTGCTTTACTTCTTTTTTCAATCTCGTGCACAATCATCAAGAGTGATGTGAGATTCAAAATCAGAAGTTACTCAATTTTTAAGCTACAATACATAAACATTTATAAAATAACAATATCTCTAAATTCTTCAGTTTGAATAAAAATAGAATGCCACTGCATTTCTCATATACCTAGCCTTCACATGATTTGGATTTTTGAATTGGCTAGATTTTAATGCCTGTGATTAAAATTAAACAATACTCTTTGTTCAGCTGTCATGTGAACAGTGGCATGTTTGTCATTCAGGTGATGCCCTGGTTTGAGCCGGTACACAGTGATACAGTTAATTTCCCAAACGGAAGTTGTTGCCATAGCTCCACTGTGGGACAGCGCAGATCAAACAAAAGAGTTTTTCATGGATGCTAGTTCAATCCTGACATTCATCTCTGGCCATAACAAGAATGCATCTGTTTCCCACAGCACAGCATAGCAAGCATATTTAAATGCTGCAGGGTGAAAAAAAAATAAAAGGTGGAGGGAGCAAGGGATGGGCTTTGCTTTGGGAAGGAAAAACAACCCAGCAAGATTTGGGACTTCCTCTGCTGAAGGCTTTATCACAGCAGATTGCTTTGAGCTGATCTTTCACCTTCCTGTGGACAAACATACAAGAGCAACTTGGCATGACCTTTGTTCAATTGTCTTTTAAGAATAAGAAGTGGGAATTCTGGTGGTTCAGAGCCAACAAGATTCCCTCGAGGCAAGTGTGATAGCTGCAGAGAAAAGTGCAAGACAAGCATAGTAACGAAGATGGTAGGCAGCAAAAAACACAGTACAGAAGAAGAAGCTCAGGAAACTTCCAGACTTCAACAAAAGGTGACAAATATGTGTTTTTTGTTTTGTTTTCTCAGAGCTGTAATTTAAATATGTAAGTTATTAATAGTGAATACTGTAAACTCATTGCAAGCATTCCAAGATAATATAGTTTACATTAGCATAGGAAAGTACAAATGGAGTATAGTGACAAAACTGAGTTAAATGGACAAAGTAATTACTGTATTGAGGATTTTTTTCTTTCCTTTTAATGACTAGAGTGTGCTTGATCTGCTGCAAAAACAGTAGGACAAAAAGTTAAAACTCTCAGATTCAAATGTGACACATTAAGGTTATGGTAGGTAATGCTTTTGATGATGGAAAAAAATCTGTTAAAACTAAGAGTGGTGGTATAAAAACAATGCCAGTTACTCATGAATAATAGCAAGACAGCAAATTCACCTGTACTATGTCTACCTAAAAATGCTTAAACATTATTATATTGCTGTTAAGTACAGAGTATCTTTGTGGAGAATTGTGTGTGTGTGTGCATGCTACTTAGGATATGAGTGTCTATGTTCTATGTGTAAGTTTCCTACAAACATGGAGTATTTCATTATCTTACTTTTAATCCTTACATTGTTCTGAATTAATGTACATTATCACTGAACTAACATAAAGTTTTTCCTTCTAATTTCATCCAGCTCTGGCCACTTCTGCAGCTGTTTACTAAACTGTGCTATGCTTGTGACATTTCAACAAGAATTACTTAAGTGTTTGGGGGAATAAACTCCTAAAGAAGCACAGATTTTATAAATTAAAACTAAAAGAAATCTCAAATTGCTACTTTACAAGACATCTTCACTTTCAAAATTCTTCACATATAGTTAACTGACAGAAGTATGAAAACATAGATGCTTCTCCTTGTGTTTGTCAATAATAATAATGCATACATTTATGTTAAAGAGTAAATTCCTTGCTTAACAGGCCTTCAAATGCCTTTTGTTCACTGCACAGCGCTTTTTAATTTCCTACCTGAGTTACTCGCTAACAGGATGAAGAGATAAAGTTGTTATTAGGATGTTAAAGCTCTGAAATAAAAACGTGAAATATAAAAACGTGAAATATAAAAAAGAACAGCATTAATTTCCATTACAACAGAAAAAGTCTATGGCATGAACATTCAGAGACACTTTTTTTTCTTTCTTAAACAAACACAATTCAATTCTGATTGCAGTTAAATTACAGCAAATCCTAGTAACTGGACCAGAACTGGTAAAATTATGCTAACTGGAACAGAGAGCAGAATCTCATCACCTGCTTGCCTAATACCATATTCCTATTCAAGCCTAGAAGAAAAGTACAAAATATTATAATGTACATTAAATAGGGAAGACAAGTGAGAGCAAACTCACAGAAAATGATCCCTCACATAATTATAATATCTAAGAATTAAGTCTGATGCCAATGGTATTCAAGAGCATACAGTTATTGCCACAGCATGAAAGTCTCTGTTTTAACTACTTTCAGCACTCTCTCTTTACAATTGCACAAAAATGAACAATTAATGTATAAGCAGAACATTATTGCAGAGAGGATGTGACATTTCAAGACCTGGCTGAAGATCAAATGTGCTTCCATGGGTGAATACTCTCAGCATTCACTATTTCACATCCTTTGGCAGAAAGGGGCACAGCATCATGAGATGCTCTGAAGTCTTGTAATCCTAACAATTCTGGTGCTGGGGAAGGCTGTGTTCAACTGTGGGGAAGCAACAAGGGCCAAATGCTCCCTGCAGTAGGGGAGCCTGCAGGAAGCTGGGGCCTTTTCCCCCAGCCTGAGGACTGTGAGCAGGGCAGCCTGGAAGATGGGAGTCAGGATCTGCCAGGACAAGTCTACAGTGAAGAGACTGGTCTCAAAACAAACCAGAAACACAACTCTGGGTCAGGTCCGGTGATGGTAACCTGGGTCAGATGCAGCCCAGTGATCACCAGGCAAGTTGTAGAATGATGTGGGTTTGAAGGAAGCTTAAAGATGATCTAGTTCTAGCCCTTGGGTCACAGGTAGGGACACCTTCCACTAGACCAGACTGCTCAAAGCCCAATTCAGTCTGGCCTTGAACACTTCCACTGGGGAATCACTAAACAAGTCCATTGACCCAGGCAGGTTCCAGGTTCTAGGGAGCCAGGAGCACAGCTGTGGCTGAGCTGGATGGAGAACAGCACTCCTACAACTCGGCTCCAGCAAGGACCAACAGCACAGGCCACAGATCAGAATTCACAGGCAGGGATCCAGGTAAGTCTTGGTCAGGACTGTCAGTGCCCTCACAGCCTTGACAGCAACTCCCATTCCCCACAAACAAGGTGTGTCCTCGTACCTGAGAGCTCAGAAGGGGGAGAGGGATTTAGTTGATGCAGGTTGTCAGTGGATTACTTTATGGACACTCAACCAGGGCACAGACAATGGCCTGGAAAAGAGCCACAGCAGATGGAACTAGAGGGTGGCAGAAACCCTACAGACCAGCCCCAAGGGGCTGCCAGGTGGGCAGCCTCCTTTCTGAGAGGGGCTGGACAGGGAGCCAGTACAATGAGGACACCAAAGCTAGTTGGGTGATGGCACAGGAGGAATTGCAGAAGATCCCACACAGCCATGGGTCGGGCCCCACTGTGCTCAACCCAGGACTTAGGAAGGCCTGATGCAGCTGTCAGGGTGTAGCAAGGGGCAGCTGCTCCACGAGGACAAGGAGACAATGACATGATATGGCTGGTGGGGGACTTGACACCCAGGGCTACGTCCCACAGACCCAGGCCGGGTGAGCTGTCAGGCCCAGCCGAGAGTCCAGATCATCATACGAGATTTTAGACCTGCCTCATCCCCACAGGCAAGATAGAAACACAAGCCAGGTCAGGCCTCGTGGTGGTCTCTCCTTGTGTGATCCCATTCCAGTGGCATTTGATCTTGCTTTCCAACACTAGCAAGTCACAAACTCTTAATTCCTTTCAAGTCCAGTTTTTGATTCTTCCTGTTGACACTAGCAGGAAAGTCACTGAACCTGAGAGAAAAGGTCTTTCCAGGTAGGTTTGATACTTGATCTACCTTAGTTTCGGCAAAATGGAAGAAGCAATTACAGGAAGAGGCATTCATATAATAACCACTAAAAGCTATACTAGCTCCCAGATAGCCATTTTATAGCGCATAAAATAGGTGTTGTGCTTTAAATAAACTGTATGTTGTTACCCAGCTTATGAAACTCTCCAGTTATTAAGTTTTTGGTACCCAAAATATTAATGTGAACCCCTAACAATCACTCAAATGCAGTTTACAGTACGATTTCTTATGTTTCACTTGGCAGCTTTGCATGTGGAATAGTATGGGAAAAAAGCTGTGAAGGCACTTGGGTGAAACATTGACAAATGGAAAGATAAAGGTTGACAGGAACAGTGTAGAGAAAAAACGTATTGGAGACTTGTAATCCTGGAAAATAGAGCATGACAGAATACTGATGATCTGTCCAAGAAGTTTGAAATTGAGCTGGCAGAAAAGGAAGGCACCAGAGAGATTGAAAATGGATAGAAGTGAGTGCAATACAAATATGTTCAAGAAAGGGAGTCTTAGCTTTTTGTGGATTTAAGGAGATTGGAGTGCTTATCCGGAGAGCCAGAAGAAGAGAAAAAGGGATAGAAGGGATAACGACACCATTTAAATGTAAATAGTAAAGAGATTTTTCTTAAATTATATTTTATCTGTAACAATAAGGAGGGCAGAGAATATGAGTCATTCAGACAAAATTTATACTGAGATATATAGAGAGATCTGTAGCATTCAGCATTGTATTTCTTGGTAGCAGTAAAGTTGCAGCTGTAGTCCTGTGCTTGCACCACTCTGTAAGAAATCTACAGAGAACCCAAAATAGAGCAGTGAGGATAATGGAAAGATTATAACATGTGACCTATGAGAAATTATTGCAGCTGGGACAGTTTAGTCTAGAAAAGCCAAGAGACATGTAAAAAAAGTACCAACCTGCCTGCTGAATGTCAGCTCTCTACTTCAAATCCTCAACTATTGTTTCAGAATCTTAACCACAGTAGTCATACAAAACCCAAGGAGAGTAAATCTGTTCTCTGTGTCTAGGAGCAAAAGCAAGCAGTAGTTTGCAGCATGGAGGTTCAAATTAGACATTCAGAAAAACTTTCTGGTAAGAGTGACCAGGGTTATGAGTGGATTAAATAGATTGTTTGGGTTCTGGGAAGGGAAGGACCAACAGAGGTTAGCTAATCTAAGAGGCTTCTAACCTCTGAGCATCCATCAGTAAAGTGTCACTGCTGAGAATCCCCCAAACCGCCCCTAACAACATTTACTCAATAAGTAAAAGCTTGATTATCAAAATTAGCAAGGGCAATCTAATAATGGGACAGAGCGACTTGACATTTCCCACACTAAGTGACCATCTCTCTGTCCCGGGAAGAATGAAATAAAGACAGATACCCTCTTATCAAAACCAACTATGATTTCTCACCATTTTCTTCAGACATGCTTATAAAAGTAGTTCACGAAAGAGCAAGAGCACAAAGAACCTCTCCCAGAGTGCATAACACCACTCATTCAAAACAGTGCCACAAAGCACAGATGAATGGCATACTAAAGGCCACTATTTTGAAGAATTTGTGTATTTCAGATTATTTACATGTAAACCATATCAGAATTAACATGACGTTTTTAGTTAAACTCTTACATAAAGATTGACTAATTTGATTCTATACAAGTATTTTGAGAACATAGATTTTATTGAACATCACATCTTCCCTACAGAATTGTGGAAAGAACCAGGTATAAAATCACACTGCACCAAATACCATGTTTTTACTTTTCATAATTTAAGGACTCTCACTGCATATAGAAAAAAATTGTGGATTTAATCTGCATACATTTTATAAGACTATTTAATAAATAGTAATAATTTTTTATTTATTCTGACAAAAAGAGGATAGTTTCTAAGCATTGTGCATTCCACTGGAATGATGAACTGTTCTTAAAAGTAATTAAAGCTACAATATCAGCCAATATTGCATGGAGTAAGCAAAGTGATTGGTGTTGGAGGCAATGAAAACCTATAGGGTGTAGTTTAATTCATACCTTTCATTCTCTACCTTTTTTTTTGCCACCTACACAGGAGGGAAAAAAACATCAACCATTAGGGGGTTTTAATCTCAGTATAAAAATACATGATTTAACTAATTGATCATCTCAGCAATAAGGTATCTTTTTCTGCTATTTTTGACTATTAATTCTAGTATGTCTAGAATTAGCATGACATTGATAGATACATAGATACCTAAATACAGGGATTCATGCATACATACTTAAATACATAGAAACACGGTATTTTAACAAATCTGCTCCAGACATAAACCATTCATTCGTCTCACAAAGCCATGCAGTTGACCTTATGAAATCTTCAGTATCTAAAATATATCCATTGAAGCAAAATTTATTAAAGCTCATCAGTTAAATATTCGGTAATTTATTCTATTATGTTTTCTTGTAGATGCTTGTCTTTGAAGTCAAACACTATTTAACCACACAGTTTTTTTCACAGTTTCCTGATGACTTTTGAACAGAAATTATGTGAGGATCTGCTTGTCTTCATTTTGACTCAATTATAAGTCAGAAGACCTTTGCAGCCTCTCTCAAGCAAGACCATTTTGAATGCAGCTTCTGTTGTGCTAACTGGTGCTTGAGATCCATGAAGCTCAGAGACGGATCATACTTTGAGTCTGAGAAATGAGAGCATTTAATTGTAACATCTAAACATATATTTTAAAATCTTTTATAATTAATTGTTGCAGTTTGAGAACTGAAGTTCTGTATAAAAAAATCCCCAAACCACTATGTATCAGGTGGAACATTACTAATAACTGAGGTTTTTCCCAGTTAGGTGCCTATTCAATTCAGACCTTGAAATTAGTGGTAGGAGGATTGGGATCATGGTTTCCTGGCTCATTTGCCTGTAATTTGTACACCCTGGGACAAGATTTTTGTGCATCAGATGTCTACTCAACCCAAGCAGCTGTTGCAAAGAGCTCAGTCATCAAAGTCCATGGTGATGTGTCCCTGTTACTTGTGAAGAAATGGCAGGAGGCTGCCCAGGAGACCATGATCAGCCTGGCACAGGATATTGGTTACAGAAAATAAATTAGATGCATGAACCTTCCCACCCATGACTGTCGCTCCACTGTTCTTTTAAAAGCTGGCTGACTTGTAAGGATTCACAGAAGACCATCTGTTGAGCTTTTCCAATCAAATCAATTTGTATTTATTTATTTTAGAGAGTAAAGAAGACACACTCCAGCCTTTTGAAAGCTCATTTAGCCCCAACAGCTAGAAGATGCAGTTTAGGATACCTTATTCAAGATATCCAATATGTTGACTAAAATTTTTAGACAAATTCCATTTGGACAGACACGACAGACCCTACACCCTTCTCTCTGCCAATATTTCAACTTCCTCTCTCTCTTGTAATGAGGTACACAAGTAATGAAGTACACAATATTTTTTTTCTTTTTATGCTCTTCAAACAGAAAAATTTCCAGAGATGGAAATTAAATAAGCAGCATGAAAAGTATTCTACTTCCACATTGAAATTCTGAAATGCTTAGATAGGTGATAACAGTACCACAAGAGAGATATAATTCTGTAATGTTACATGTATATGGAAAAACCCGTCTGTAGAGAAGATGAATCAAAATGCACCTGGAGTCAATAGCACACTCTCAGTATGAAAGCAAAGATGAAATTCTGCCTTTTATACTAAATATATATACATATATATATATATATATATATAAGGCAAGGGAATTTACACATTTCCAGAATATTGGCAATCATCTAACTTCAAGGAAGTCTGCTTTCCTGTCATCTCCATTCCTCTACACCTGCCTGGTCAGGGAGGGCTGGACACATACCCTGGATATGTCCATACCTGGTGCTACACCTTCAGGACACCAGCAGCAATCTCTGAAGAGCTGGCATTTGTGGTTGGGTTTATAAAAGGGCTGCCTGCTACCTCTGGCTGCTCCAGTCCTAGCACTCCTCATCTGTGCTGTCCAAATATTCTTCTAACAGCGTAACACTCCTGCAAATATTTTTCCTAAGAAAATGAGCTACAAATTTCAGGCCGAGTGCTGCATTAATCATGGTTTAATCATTTCCCTTGAGTATGCTTTCCATAATGTGTGAGTAGTTCTTGCAGAATCACTGATAAAGGAACTTAGTTAATAAGGAAAAGATTCAGCTGTGAGATTCACTTGGCTACCTGTTTTTCTGGCTTAGTCACCTCTTTTGACATGTATTTTCCTTTTTTCTTGACAGCTGTCTCATTCTTTCTTTGACATTTTTCTTTCTACTTTCTCATCTCCTCTTGTTTACTCATCTACCCCTTTCCCTTTCACCTAGTTCATACATTTTTGTATTACACTTGGTTTTCTTTGAAGATCTGCAAAAGAAAAATACGTTTGAAATTTGGGTCTCGGGGGGAAAGACCCTGAGGCACAATTCTCTTGTAACTCCTCATGGGTCTGGATGCCTTGAATGCTCATGTCTTCTGATGAAGTCTGATTTTTAAAAACAATGCTGACAGTGCCCACTGAAGCTGAGTACTACTAAATCCACTTTTTTTATTCTATCAAGGTTAACAATAGCCAATGGAGCCTCTCTGTTCAAAAAATCTTTGGCTTTATATTATCTTGGTCATATTTTCATGCTATTTAAGAGTAGGAAGGATGGTAATTTCACTTCAGCAGTTACAGTTGTGTGTGTTGAAGCAGCTGTACAGCACAACCAAAAATGTAGTCACGGTTCCTGGGCAGGTGTCAGCCAGGTTCAATTTGAAGGGCCTGGGAACTCTCAATTTGCCAATGATTAGAAGCATTTTACTGCATTTAGAGAGCTGCTACCATTACAGCCATATTCTTTATCCATCTCTCGGCAGAACAGAACGACGCTTTTGCCAAAACTGTTACAATAGCTTTCACTAAAAGGCAATTCATTTCTTCAGCACCAAGACTTCGGTACTCCCAGCACCGTGCTCCTCCCCGGGGAGGGGAGCGGGCCGTCGCTCTCGGGCAGCCCGGCGGTGCAGGCGCCCCGGGAGCGCGGCGCGGCAGGCGGGAGCTGTCCGGTCAGCACCGGCCGCCTTCGGCTGCTTCTGAACCCGCCAAACCTCACCGCGGGTGGCTGAGAGGGGGCTACCGGCACCGCCCGGCCCGGCTGTGCAGCCAGCCCGGGGTCGGCGCGGACACACCGGAGCGGCTGCGGGTGCGGCGCTGCCTCCCCAAGGCCCGCACCGCTCCGGCGCTGGCCGCTCCTGCCGGGCTCGGAACACGGTTCGGGCTGTGAGCCACCAGTGCCTGGGGCCAAGAGGGTCAATGGGATCCTGGGGTGCATTAGGGAGAGCATTGCCAGCAGGTCAGGGAGGTGATCCTGCCCCTCCACTGAGCCCAGTGAGGCGTGTCTGGAGTGCTGTGTCCAGTTCTGAGCTGCTCGGGACAAGAGAGACATGGAGATCCTGGAGTGGGTTCAGTGGATGGCAACAAATTTGATTAAGCATCGCTCTGACAAGGAAAAGCTGAGGAAGTTGGGCCTGTTCAGCTCCTACAAGAGACGGCGGAGAGGGAACCTCATTAATGTGTATAAATATCTAAAGGGGGGGCGCCAAGAGGACGGAGCCTTTTGGAGGCTCCTCTCGGGGTTGCTAAGCTTAGGACAAGATGCAGCGGGCAGAAACTGATGCACAGGAAGTTCTACCTGAACATGAGGAAGAACTTCTTCACTGTGCAGGTGACCGGTCAGCGGAACAGATTGACCCGGAGAAGTTGTGCAGTGTCCCTCACTGGAGACGTTCGGGAACCTTCTGGACGCAGTCGTGTGCCACGTGCTGTGCTGCGGGCCGGCCCCGCTCGAGCCGGGGAACCGGGGCAGGTGACCCCGCGGTCCCTCCGGCCCGTTCCGTTCCGGCCCGAGACCCGCGGGGGCGGCGCCCGCCCGTGGAGCCGCCGTGGGCAGCGCGCGGTGGCGCGGCGGGGCAGCAGCCAACCAGGAACTCGCATGCAAATGAGCCGGTCCCGCCCCCCGCGCGCGGAG
>VXBU01019129.1:15786-27107 GCA_013400315.1 Bombycilla garrulus
TACTTACTTTCTGAGATGATATATTTGTTTTCTAGAATAAAAAACATTAGTGTAAAGGGCAATATTAATCCTAACTCTACTGCCAAATAATGTGAAGTTTTGTAATTACCAGTAATGATGGTGAAATTCTCCCAAGAATCATGGTGAAATTAAAATAATTATTTAGTAATTAATGGTTATTAACAGGAAATTACCACCCTATGAGAACTAGTTGAGTCATTTCACTGCTGGTGGTAGTGATGCCAAAAGATTTTTGCTTTTTATGTGTTTTTCATATATTCGTAGATCTGCACACTATTATTGCATATTTATATAGTTTCTTACCAAACTTCTGTACTTTGTTATTCCAACAGATTCCTGGAATCCTATTCTAATGTTCTTCTTCAGTGAACCAGGACGGTGTCACTTTACCATGTATTTAGGCATAAAAAAATGTGGGGTTTGAAGCAAGGAGGAGGTTTCAGTAAGGGGCTGAACCACGAGGGGAATTACTTCATTAGCTGCACTTCTAATTGGGGATTCTTGTCAATTATGCTTATTTTCTAAACATCTGAAAGTGTCAGAGCCCTGTATCATGCATGCATTCAGTCCCAAAATGCACCTAGAGAACCTTTAATAAACTGCAACTACTTTTTGTGACTTTAATTTTGTTGGACTTTTGATTTTAGGACTTAAAGTTGTCAGGGGCAATGACTAGTCATGCTCATGAAGCATTTTTCTTTATATTGTGTGTGTGTGTTGAATACTATAGATCTCTTGAAATATCAGTGAAACTAAAAACAATGTGTGGAGTATGTACACTTCCACACTATGTAGATTCACTAATGTAGATTCATTAGTAGCAGAAGTTAGTTCAAAAACTAGATTTTATTTTTCTGATGAGATATCGATGAAATCTTGTTGAAATGAAATGACATGTCAAACACTTTATCATCAGTAGTTTTCAAAAGTGCATTTGACTGCAAGGGGAGATTTTCTGCTGGAAAATTATATGATGTATATGATTATTTTGGCTGTGGTAATAAAATAAAAATCATTTAGATTTGAAGGCAAAAGCAAAGAATCCATTATGAAACAGTAACAGCTGATTAAAAAAGTAATAAATAAAAAAACA
This sequence comes from Bombycilla garrulus, assembly GCA_013400315.1. NCBI lineage: Eukaryota > Metazoa > Chordata > Aves > Passeriformes > Bombycillidae > Bombycilla > Bombycilla garrulus. Next base: position 16,901 of record VXBU01019129.1, read on the forward strand.
ACCTTGAAAATTTAGCAAATGGACTATTAGAAAGTACAGGGCGAGATGTGTTTAATGATAACAATTAATTAATTAATTAATTTGATGATAGTAGTAGGATGATACCGCAGAAATGCCAAAAAAAAAGGAAAGGGGTGGTTGCATTTCAAGCAGAGATTATAATTAAAGCTGTGCAGGAACATAGCTTATGGCTATTCAAATCATCTGGGAGGTGACAGAGAAGTACACGATTCTTGTTGGTAACTTCATAATCTAAATTTCTGGAGGGCAGGAGCTCAGCGTAGTAGCTTTGCATTTTATAACTATGTATCTTTAGTTTCTCGTTTAAAATAATATAATTCATAATATATTTTGGGAGTTCATAAAAATTAATTATACTGTTGAAGAATTTTTGACCATATGAGATTCTTTATGGTGCCCACGAATGTATTTTGTTACATTTTGGATGGTTTCCTGGGGTTTTTGTTACCCCACAGACTAATTATTATATTACAATAAAAATCCGGTTAAAAGTCTAATGTACACTGCATCAAAGTTTTACATATTTTGCTATTTATGTTCACATTTTCGCCTGATTTATATCAAGGAATCTTTATCAAATAGGGTGGTAACTTCAAGTTGCAAAAAAACCACCAACATTGCCAAATGGTTTAGAAAGTAAGTGGACAAAGACTTTTACATGTCTAATGTATTAATGAAATTGTTACTGGTTTTAAAGTACATTACTAGAGAGGCATGCAAGTGGTTAATGGTTTGGATAAAATTGCTTCTTTTCTTTTAAGCAATCATAAAATTACTGAATGTGAAGTTAGGTAATGATAATAAGGTACTGCACTAATGTGATTCCTACTTACTTAAAAGTTTTCTTCAGCTTATAGAAGAAACCTATATTTCAGGTTATTTAGGAATACTTTTCATTCATGTAGTAAGTCAAACTTTCTATATAGACATGCATTTTAGTTAGATATAGAGTACATCTGCTCAATTATTATTAATAGAAAAAAAAGAGCTTTTATTTTACCTTGAAGGTAATTTTTTAAGTGTTACTGTAAATTATAGACTCAAACGAAAAACATGGTTTGTTTTCAATATATTCATTTGGTTAATTCAGTCTTATGTACATTAACAGAGCAATTCAAGTGCTTTTACTTCTGACTAACAAGAAATGAACAACTTTTAAGTGTAGAAAACCTTTTCCTTCTCTGAAAGAAGCTCTGAGTCTTTTCACTTGCACCTAGATCCCTGCATTTCCCAACCAAACTCCAATTTGCCAAATTTTCGGTATTGCAGGTGACATCAAGAGAAGCAACATGTATCAAAGTGCAGCACTACATCTGCATTTGCTTTTATACTTGGAGCTATCACTCCCTATATCCACCCTCTGGTGCTGTTTTATCTTACTGTGACTTCTCAAACTGCTGTCTGTACCTGCTTTTATGGATAGCATCTCTTAGCCATGGGTCAGCTATTGGTGGTCCTGCTTCCCAAATTGGTAGAAGTTCTTCTATTGAGAATGAATCACTGTTATCTTCTACTGAGTTAATAATAAAACTACAGGAGTCATCTTTAAACCTTGGACAGCATTTTTTCTTTAACTTTGATCCTCATGGTAAGTGCTAGGGATGTTGCTTTTAAAACTTTATTTAGAGGACTGATCAACTCTAGGCCATTTTGAATTAATGAAGACTAGTTTTAAACCAAAATTATTTTCATAAATCCAGATTAAAGTATTTCAAAATTTCTCTCAGGTTATTTGATCTTTTTAATTCCGTGTACACTCTTTTACCTAGTTATGTTGTGTTTGACAATTTGTGCTTTCCTTATTTTGCCTAAATACATCAGAAGAGGAATTATTGGCAAATGTTGCCTATGAGTATAAAGAATTCATGAGAACTGTGAGTGTTTAATAGTTTTAAAAGTCTTAGAAAACCAGAATTTATGTCAACACTTTATTGACTATCCCTGCTAAGCCCACAGTTCCCATACAATTTTTTTTCCTTCTGTCAGCCAAACTAGTGAGAACAGCAGTTGCCTTCTTCATATATTAAAATATGAGGTTCCATGGGTTTACTTATTATCATAATTTAAATAATAGGATCATGGCTTGGGTTGGAAGGTACCTTAAAGATCACCTAATTCCAGCCCACTTGACATGAACAGGGACACCTTTTGCTAGACTGTGTTGCTCAGAGCTCCACCCAGCTTGGCCTTGAACCTTCAGAATGGGGCATCCACAACTTCTCTGGACAATTCATTCCAGTGCCTCGCCACCCTAACAGCAAAGAACTTCTCCTAAATAGACACTTGATGCATACAAGGGGATTGCATCCTTTGTATTTTGATGTCATGTCATGTCATGTCATATCTCAATCTCATATATCATATCTCATATAATATCTCATATAATATCAATAATATCATATCATATCATATCATAGCATATCATATCTATCATATATATCATATCATATATCATATAATCCTTTCTTATTTGAAAAATTGCCAAGAATCTTACAGAAATTTAGACATGCTTTTCAGTGAAATGAGGCTCAGGAGAGGAAAGGGAACCTTATGATGGATGCATTGATTTAATGGATCTAATGAATGAAAGAAATGCCGTCAAATGGACTTTCTTGAGAAGCATCTGTTCGTATGCATTGTTGATCTTGTCCCTATTACTGCCTATCATCTGCCTGCTGCTGAGCTGTAACCCACTGCGGTGCGGCGCTTCAGGTGATCAGCATAGCTTTGCATGCACATATTTGTGCATGTGAGTATGCTGAAACAGCTTGAAACAGCTCAACTGTTAGATAGATACTGTGATTTCTAGTCATTGCTCAGTTAAAAAAATATTCTGGATATTACAAAGAAAAAATAATATTATAGAAATGTCTTTAAATGAAACAACTTTGTGTGTTGGTTCATTTTCTCATTAAGACAGAGATTTTGAGAAATATTTTGTGATTTTGTCTTGATGATTCACTCAGTTCAAGAAAATTAAAGTTAATTGGTCAGTTATTGATAAAAAGGAAGAGTTTGTTGGAAAAGTGGTATTTTAGGAAAAAAAAAAAAAAAAACTAAAAACAAACTCCAAAGCAAACATACATAAATTTTCTCCAAGGAAAAAATTTTGCACGTTTCAGTGTCATCATCTGCAAAGGTTTTTGTAGAAATTTCTCTTGACTCTGGAAGGTATTAGGAGGATCTAGGAAGTGGCCATTCTCTATTCAATGAGATTCTCTTAATTTATCTAGGCAGAGCTTTTCTTTTAGTTAGTGATTTGAAAATAAATATTTATTTACATTTGAAAACATGAGTACTTCAAGGTTAACATAGTATGAAATACAGGGCACAGACAATGAGTTGTGATAGGCAGAGGGAGTTACTGTTCTGAGGATACACTTCCCTTTGGAGGAACAGTGAGCAAATACTGTTCAATCCAGCTTCCCATTTGTTTTGATGGATGCTCTTGTGACTTGGATATTCTTGTCAAATGGATGTGCTAAATCCAGTCGCAGAGCACACTCATTTGGAATGACTGAAAAATGAATGGCTACAAATATACTCCATTATAAAGTAGCTGTTAAATCTCTATCATAATCTGTTTTCATCCATGATTTAAAATCAACTGGTATACTTTTCTCACCCTTGGACTGTTTAATTAGTGTTGAGGATGTGGGCATTTTTGTTTGTTTTCTGACTTGTTTTACAGAAAAAGTTAACTTCTATGCAAGTCCTAGATTCTGTATTCATAAGACTCATGAGCAAATGCTCAATATTTTTATGGCATGTGATTTAAATTCAAACAACTCCTAGACTTTAAATGAATCATGTACTTCACTAAATATGAACCAAAATAGTGATCAGGGGCATGAGAGGTGGGATGAAGCTATTCTGCTAGACACATATGTTAGCTCTGTCTTCTTTCCATGGTCTTAGGGCTGACTAACAGGGCGTACTACACTGAGAAGTAATAAATGTTAATTGTTTTATTTACAGCACAGTGGACTTTTGAATTAGGCATTTATTTATTTAGAATTTATGTAAAACTATTGCATGAGGTACAAGGATGTGGACAGTAGGTAGACTAGAAAGATTGTGTTACTGAATCTAGAAAGTAGCAATCAACTAAATAGAATGAAGAAATATGATGATTGGTCACAGAAATGTGATTAACTCATTGTTTGTAATACCTACCATTGGGGGAAAACACTGAAATACAATTACGCAAATGAAACCAAATTATTGTATATTTAAAGGGTTAGAAGCATTATATGTTTTGTTAATTAGCCATGAGTTTTTAAATTAATTCACCTCTAATATGTTGTAAAAAGACAGAAAGCTGTACTTAAAAAAAAACCAAACTTTCTGACTCTGAGTATATTGAAAAAAAAAAATTAGGAAAATTTTAGGAAAATTTTAGAAAAATTTTAGTATTCAAAGACAATAAATTAGTTTTGAAAAGGGTAATTAATTATTAGATTTTTAATAATCTAAGAGGCAATTAAATATCAATAATTATTAGTTATCAATTATTAACAAATAATTATTACATATTAATTTTTTATTTTTATTTATTTAATAATCTGATAAATGACTGAGAAATAATCACTGTCTCAGCTCAAGATTAAAAATATTCGAAATATAGCACATTCAAATAAATCAGTCTTAAAAGAAAATTCTTTATTTAACTGTGTGAATACATTTACGCAGGCTAGAAAATTAATTGTACCAATTTAGTTTGCACCTTGAAGGCAGCATTGCATGACTGTAGTCAGAGATCTGCATTCAGATCATGTAGATGAACAGTTCCAGTTCATGCAAATGACAGGAGTTGCCATAAATATCTTTAAATGTGCTTCTTAGTTAGATGTCCATTAAACAGTTGCATACTCAACCAGACCAAATTAATCCTTCCTAATTTTCTGCCTAAAGAACACAGTTATAAATTCTCAAGAAAACTGGGAGATCATGATGGCTCCTAGGAACTCTCTGTTACAGTGTAGTAACAACACGGAGAATTAGCTTAAGCTATTCTTTCAGGACGCTGAATCTTGGAGATGAACCAGAGGGTTAACAAGGTAGGTTAGCTGTACAAATATCTGTTACAAGACTGTGTTTTGGGGACCAATGAATGCACCACAGCGTGAAAAGGAGTGGTGGGAAGTGAAAGTCATAAATATAAGGGATTTGAAGCAAGAAAAGGTGCCCCAGCACATAGAATATATAGGAAGAATCTATGACTTTAGGTCCCCATTGGTAAATATAGGTGACAAGGAACATAAAAGGGTAGTTACTTTTTGGGTTATCTGCCAAGAAAGCAAATAGAGAACTAAAAAGGGAAGAATACAAACATCTGAGGCATCATTGTGAAAATAATCCTTACAAGAGGAAGAAGTAACCTTTCCAGAAGTTCTATGAAACTCAACTTCTTTTCATCTTTCTCTGAGAAGAAAGTCTCTAGCAGATAGTGTGGCTGTAGTTAGGATCAAAGTGGTTAAAACTTGCTACTCAATTGCCAGGCTCAAGACTGACTGCAGCATTACATCAGTGGAGGCCTCACCAAAGCCAGCTGCTAAAGAGAACTATTTTTGTTTCTAGGGAACTACAATCACTTTCTGGATCTGGCTGATTTCCAGGCTACTGCAAGGGGGAGGGTTGAGGGTGGAGAGTCTAGTATACTTTCCCAGCCATTTTATTCTGTATGTCAATTCTTAACATTCATCTGATAGCATAGTAAGTAATTTTAAATACTAACCCAGTATAGGGTTTCTTTCACCTTCCTATATGCCACTCCTCACCAGGTTAATTTAGTCCTGTTATGGTGAGAAGGATGAGCTTTCTGTTTGAAAAAAATGCTCTAAAGTGAGAAGGTTAAAGAAAGTACCTGGACTTTCCTCATTTTCATTTACAATGACACACTGATCCTTCTGAAACCTTCTCATGACACTATTCATGCAAATTAGGCCTGTCTACAGGCAAATTAAAAAGGGTTAATCTATATGAGAGAGCTACCTCTGAATGCTATTAACACCTCCCTTTGCTTCCTACTAGCTGCAGAGAAAGGCATATGAGCTGCATGAGTCGTTTACTTTTGACCTTGACAATAGTAATTTTTACCAGTTTCCACATATATTTCTAAAACACATTCTTTTGCTTCATTTCTTCTAACTGCTTTGTAATCCATCCATCTCAAAGGTATGATGAATACCTTAGGTTTTTTCAGCAGTGTTGTTTCTTCCTTTCTATTTCAATATAATAAAAAACATTTTTATTTTGCAAATTAATAGTGCATTTGAATTCTGCAGGTGTTTTTCCTGTAGAAAATTCCTGCATGGAATTTTCCATGCTTTAATATCTTTTTTTTAATTGGGGATAACATAATTGCTCTTGATGTTCGAAAAGGTAGCTTAGCCCTTGTAATATGATCAATTTGTCATTACTGCAGTTGTTCACTCACAGCTATGTGATGGTTGAGGGTTTTTTTTAACAGATGTGATTGTATCAGCCATTTTACTGCTTACAATTTTTTGCGACAAAAAGCATGAAGATATACTGAATTGAATTTTCTATAGAGAAACACTGTTGGGTTTTTGTTTTGTTTTTGTTTGATTGTTTTTAATGTGTTTTTTTTTTTTTTTTAGTCTTGAAAATCTGGTCTTTGAGGAAAGAATGGAAAGTAATAGAAACATTTTTGAAAGTGTTTAAAAAAAATGAGGGAAGCTGCCACTAAGTGAGGACATAGAGTTTTGCTACTATGCAATAGAACATGTAAGTTTTCAGAATTCAGACTGGTTTTAGATGAGAAATTTTGTTCCTGATGTCTCCAAAATATTAACATTATAAAAATAAAATCAATAATTTAAGTAACTGTATTCCTTGACACCTATTGAAGACTTTCTCAGACCTTGAAAACAGCTAGAAATCATAAAACCCAAATAAATATAACCAGGGAAATTGCCAGATTGTGCATGTGGGATGGGGCAACCCTGGATGTGTGCACAGACTGGGGAAGAAGACCACTCACAAAAAGTGATTGTCCTGCTCTGCCCTGCATGAGGTGTGGTCTCACCTTGAATATCCCCTCCAGTTTTGGCCATTACAATAAGAAAGCTATAGAGCTATCTGAAAGTTCAAAGGAGGGCAACAAAGATATGGGAAGGGCCTTGAAGGGAAGCTGATGAGCAGCTAGGTCAATTGATTTGTTCAGCCTGGAGAAGAGGAGGCTGAGGGGAGACCTCATTGCAGTCTATACCTCCTTAGGAGAAATAAAGAGACAGGCAATGGTCCTTTCTTCCTCACCCAGAGGGTGGCTGGGCAATGAAACAGGATCCCCAGGGAAGTGGCCAGAGAAACACCATTTTGATAGAATTCAAGTAGGTTGGGACCATATTTTTGTGCACATTATGTGGCTCTTGAGGACATCCTGTGCACAGACAGGAAATCAATAAACCTTGTAGGTCCCTTGCATTCTATAAAATGGTAATAGTTATCAAAATTATTGGTATTTTAAAATTTGTATTGTGAAGTTTCAGCAACTCCTACATAAAACAAATGTGATGTCAGGAATAATACATTCAATTTGCCAACTAAAGTATGAACATAGTTTCATGGTTTCATCATCTGTGCTGTTATGCTTAATGTTTTGCAGGCTAAGATTTATCTGACCTTAAAATCTGTCATCAGTTTAGACTTGGTTAGTATTTAGATTCATGTACATTGGGACTGCTCCTAATTAAAAAGCAGTTGTACCACCACTGCAGACATAGAGGAAATAGACAAGAAAAGCAAAAAAAAGCTTTGGTTTCACTAACCCCACGTAGAAGAAATTGAAGAAACTGTTCAAGTTTCATTTGGAACAGGATTTTCTCTGGATCTTCATTTGTCAGCACTGTTTAGAGCTGAGATTCGTAGGGGAGATTACTTCCAGTCCTCCTACCCACAGCATTTTCCATCACTGCAGTCAACTAGGCAGCAGCATGCAGATGAACTTGGGAATGAGGGAGGCAGGGAAACAAACAAAAGTGGGCTGCTAACATTTTTTCAAACCATGATTTCTGTTTGTGTTCCTTCTATTTAAGTGTGTTAGATTTTATTGTCATATTAACTTGGGAAATACCTCTTGCTTTTACATCTAGATAAAGCTTTTAATTCTCTTTGAAGAACTAAATACAGTTGGACACATTTGTCTTCCAGGAAAGTAATTTATTCTCAGTGATAATCTGAAATTGTAAGGTGACCTCTGGAAAGATGAAAGGATATGCCTCTATATTTCATGCAATTTTCCCTGTCCTAATTAGTGGTAAGGCTTCACCACTGATGGCAGATGTGATCTAACAAATCACAACTGTCAAAGGCTTCCTCTTTCTCTTTCATGTACTCCACCAACTGCTTTCTGACACCAAGCTCCATGCTGTTTTTTCCCATGCAGTGATTTCTGTGCTTATTTGACTACTCAGTGTACTGATTCATCTTGCTAAACTGTCAGGATGTTCACCTGACAAGAAAGAAAATTGTTTTATTTAATGTTTGTGAGTCCATTTGGCGTACCTGAGAGCTGAGAGAAGTGCCAGGGCTGTTCCATGTGGCATCACAAGGGTCTGGGATGTACTTGTGAGAGTCAGTGTACAATTAAAATGCACTTATAGCAGAACTTCACTTGTATGGTTTTCTTCTGTTTTTCTTTCTCTACAGTAAATTACGTACAATGTTTCTAGCTGTCCCTTTTGGCTGATTTCTAGAGCAGAGCTGGTGACAATGTACTGTGGAAACAGCACACATTTAATTCTTTGTGAGACATGAATTTGATCATTAAATCAGGTAGATGATCTCTTAGAATAACATAAAATTAAAATTAATCAATATACAGTTACATATAAACAGAACAATGACAGATTTTTTTATAACTGAATATAATACTGCAAAATCGTCTATTTAAGTTGCTGTGCATTAATTGATTATTAGTATTTTGTATAGGATTGCTTTATTCTCGATATAAATCAGTTTTAACTGCAAGACCACTTGCTGTTCAGTACTTCCTCACCGTGAGCCTGTACTATAGTGTATTACAGTATCATTAGATTGCAGGGCAAGCACTTTTTGTTTTGACATGTTTCTCCTATTATTCAGTGCTGTTTATGCTAAGATTTTTCTGGCTGTATAAACAGCAGTTCACTCTGTGTGTGCACGGGTGCGTAAGAGATGGAGAAAGAGGGAGAAAGACAGAGAAGGAAGGGAAAAGGGAGCATACAGAAGGGACAGAGGGAAAGAAACATTACATCCATGCAACAGCTAAAAAGCAGCAGGGTTCCCAAAACCAGTGTGCTAATTGTTCTGCTATATGACTTGGCCACATGGAAATTGAACATGATATTGGCCGTAACCTGCCGGAGGTTAATTTTTCATTTGGAAAGAAAACTGCAAGTTTGGTGCTACCTAAGAGCTGAATGTTTTATAATGCTGCATATTAAGAAGGAATAGAAAAAATTTAAATATCAAAAATGCACAAACAACCCTGCCTCTACCTGCCAAAACTGACATGTTGCTAGTTCTGTGGAGAGAGAATATTCAAATGCACCTGCTGCTTTTAATGAGTCCTGAGATATTTGCTGCTGCAAATCCGGGTATAAGATCAAGCGCTGAGTAAATGAGTACAGACCATCACAGAGCTGCTGATAAAAGGCCTTTTTACTCATACTAGGTTGGTCTAAATTAACACTGTGCATTTTGGAGACACTCCAATACTCCTTTTCTCTAGCAGCAGTATAATAATAGTTAATTTTAGTTTTGTGACTGGACTGTAAAGAAGTTGCCCTACTCTGACAGCCACTTAAATAATGTATGAATACAAGCACAAGACAAGAAAATCATGGTATCTTTCCTCACTGTTAATTTTTTCACCTGGTGTCATTCAGTTCTCATATTTCTAGTTTTGATGCTGAAGACTTTGAAATTAAAATAAAGGACTTTTGTCTCTCCTCTCTGTGGCTGTGGAACGAGGTAGTAAGAGACAGAGACAATACCTATTAAGAAGAACCAAGTACATGAATTGTTAGAATAAAATTATAAGACAAATGGTTTTTTTTTTATTATTTCTGTAGTATTTACATGCATGCTACATGACCTTGTACCTCAAACCATTGACATATCAGACTTCCTTGCATATTGACATAGTATTTGTTTAGTAGTGTAATTCTCATATTGTATA
>VXBU01019133.1:11673-23486 GCA_013400315.1 Bombycilla garrulus
GTGTTAATTTTTCCTCTTTTTTTTTTTAGTACTGTCTTGGCTGCTTTTGAAATGTTTTGAAGTAGTAATAAATTATTTTGTGATTATTTTTTGCTTGATTTTTAATATTTGAGTCCTTTTTGCTATATAGGAAACACATTTTAAAGTGGTTCAGTTCACTGGAATGATCATTTTACAACCTGTCCTCTACAAAGGAGCTTTTAAAAAAATTCAAAAAATATTAATTAAATAAATCTTATATCAATTAAAATAATTTTCTTTAGCTTATGCTTCATATAAGAGAAGTTATAAAGATTGTACAAAAGCAGCTAGCTCGACTTCCTGCCAGAGTTCCAGATCTGAAACATGACTGAAGAAGCATCTGGGATAGAAGAGCTGGAGCTGCAATTGCTCTTCCTGGAGAAGAGAAAACTCAGGAGGGGCTTAACCTTGTATACACCTACCTGGTGGAAGGGGAGGGTATGTCATGAGTGATTTAGGTTGCTGAACAAATCACTGTCAAAGGTATTAGCAAAAGCAAGTTTAACATAAATTCACAAAAATGTGACTTTAAAAAATTTGATGGCTGAATTTGCTCTATTGCTTACTAGAGAGATGAAGCATACAAAGGAAAATTGGATTAGGATCAATCTAAAATTATTTACAGAGATGGAGAATGCAAAAGGATGAGGGAGACCTCCTGCTGAGTCATGAGGTTCAAAGAGGACCCCCTTACTTTTGTAGAAGCGTAGAAGATAAGGTTTGTCAGTAATTACAATGAGCAAGAGCAGGACATGGATTGAGATGAGGACATATAAAGGTAGGACAGCACTTTTCCAAAACCAAACATCATTGTTTTGCTTCTGGAAATAAAGTACAACACAGTATAGAGCAGGCACAGGAATGGGGTTGAGGTATCCCCATGGCTCCATGAAACTCGGGTACACAAGTGCCCCAGGACCTGGACACCCCTTGAGCTGGATCAACCTTTTCCTTTTCCTTTTCCCCATACCCTTTATCCAATCTCCACTGGTCTGTCTAGGAGATCAGGGACTAATAGTGTGGGGAGCTATCAGCCCAGGCCTCATCATCAGCTTTTGCCACTGGTCCTCTGAGTATCTCAAACTCTCCAGTTGCTCATGCTGTGAGAAGTGTTCCAGTCAGAGGAGCCTGCTGTAGCCCAGGAGGGTTAAAAGGGCCTCACTTAAGGAACATTGCTTATAGGATTGCAAGATGATTGACTTTAGACATCAGTTAATCTTCATCTGGGCTCTAAGTAATTACAGGAATTATTTCAAAGTCCAGTAATAATAATACTCTTCCACTGGGTATGGTTCAGGAAAGTAATGTTTGAAGACTATTGGGGATGGCTGATTATCTCTTGTGCCCCTCTTTGGTTAGGCATCAAAAGTTCCTGTTTATGGAGTATTTCTGGTTAGGTCAAGGGGAGTTTAACTGTGTAGGAATCACTAATCAGGGCAAAAACCTAATGAGATCATAAAGCATCCTCCAGATGGATTAAGACTCAGTAGTNTCTGATCTCATTTCAGTGAGTCAGTTTTAAATACTGAACTTAAATTCACGTGTTAAAAGTATACCCTTAAGTAGATCTCTCTATAATATAATCTGGGGTGCCTGGGATAATAGCTGATGAACAACTTCTACAAACAGAATGTGGGCAGTTGTGGTGCAACTAACAATTCCAATAACCAGTACAGTCTTAAAAAATGGACATTGTTCTAAGAGTGATCGAAGCAGTACTTTGACCCAAAGGGCACGTTTTATTTCTACAACAACTTCTTTGGCATCAATCTTTCTCCAGTAAATGTAGAGTAGCAAAATCAAAATACTGACTTTAAGTAATAGTTTTTATTACTGTACTGATTGTCCCACAGGTTATTAATTCTGTGACCCTTACGTAAGGGAACATGTTTGACAACTATACTGACTGGAGTGTTTTACCTTGGGGACTATTAACTGTCTTATTAATATCAAACTCTTAAATAATTTTAAATATCCTATTGCACCAGCAACAAATGATTAAAACATCAACTTTATACAAGTTTGTACCAAATGTTACTACAACATGCTGTGGAACTATGTGTGTACAGTGAAAGCAGGCAGTATTATTTTTGAGCTTTATTTAGTCTAGGAATAGAGTTTAAAGAACATTAATTTGTGACTTCAGCCTTGCACTTAAATGGTAAATGGTTTTGTACTTGAATCTAATATTTGTTCAAATGTCTGTCTTGTACTGCTTCTCCCATATTCTATCTTGTTCAATTTTAATTTAATGCAGAATTCTTGTTTGCTGTTCTCCTGTTTCATAGTCCTTAGCATGAAAGTGTATACATCTTATTTCAAAAGTGCTTTAACTTATTTGAAATTGTCTGACCTTGCTGCTTTTTTGTACCATTTCATTTGTAAATGTCAGTAATCAAATTGATAATTTACAATGTCATTGACATTATTAGCAACAAATTGGCCTAAGTTTCAGCTTCCTTGCTTCTAAGTGACTGTTCTAAAATATTACTATGGGGATACACTTTAAATTTACTTCCACAAATGTGGTGTTAGATGTTTTCTAAACTAGTGATACCCTGTTTATAAATCTTATGAAAGATGTACTGCTATTGCATAGTATTGTATCTTAGTCTTGTTACTGTGTTAATTTTTCCTCTTTTTTTTTTTAGTACTGTCTTGGCTGCTTTTGAAATGTTTTGAAGTAGTAATAAATTATTTTGTGATTATTTTTTGCTTGATTTTTAATATTTGAGTCCTTTTTGCTATATAGGAAACACATTTTAAAGTGGTTCAGTTCACTGGAATGATCATTTTACAACCTGTCCTCTACAAAGGAGCTTTTAAAAAAATTCAAAAAATATTAATTAAATAAATCTTATATCAATTAAAATAATTTTCTTTAGCTTATGCTTCATATAAGAGAAGTTATAAAGATTGTACAAAAGCAGCTAGCTCGACTTCCTGCCAGAGTTCCAGATCTGAAACATGACTGAAGAAGCATCTGTGATAGAAGAGCTAGAGCTGCAATTGCTCTTCCTGGAGAAGAGAAAACTCAGGAGGGTCTTAACCTTGTATACACCTACCTGGTGGAAGGGGAGTGTATGTCATGAGTGATTTAGGTTGCTGAACAAATCACTGTCAAAGGTATTAGCAAAAGCAAGTTTAACATAAATTCACAAAAATGTGACTTTAAAAAATTTGATGGCTGAATTTGCTCTATTGCTTACTAGAGAGATGAAGCATACAAAGGAAAATTGGATTAGGATCAATCTAAAATTATTTACAGAGATGGAGAATGCAAAAGGATGAGGGAGACCTCCTGCTGAGTCATGAGGTTCAAAGAGGACCCCCTTACTTTTGTAGAAGCGTAGAAGATAAGGTTTGTCAGTAATTACAATGAGCAAGAGCAGGACATGGATTGAGATGAGGACATATAAAGGTAGGACAGCACTTTTCCAAAACCAAACATCATTGTTTTGCTTCTGGAAATAAAGTACAACACAGTATAGAGCAGGCACAGGAATGGGGTTGAGGTATCCCCATGGCTCCATGAAACTCGGGTACACAAGTGCCCCAGGACCTGGACACCCCTTGAGCTGGATCAACCTTTTCCTTTTCCTTTTCCCCATACCCTTTATCCAATCTCCACTGGTCTGTCTAGGAGATCAGGGACTAATAGTGTGGGGAGCTATCAGCCCAGGCCTCATCATCAGCTTTTGCCACTGGTCCTCTGAGTATCTCAAACTCTCCAGTTGCTCATGCTGTGAGAAGTGTTCCAGTCAGAGGAGCCTGCTGTAGCCCAGGAGGGTTAAAAGGGCCTCACTTAAGGAACATTGCTTATAGGATTGCAAGATGATTGACTTTAGACATCAGTTAATCTTCATCTGGGCTCTAAGTAATTACAGGAATTATTTCAAAGTCCAGTAATAATAATACTCTTCCACTGGGTATGGTTCAGGAAAGTAATGTTTGAAGACTATTGGGGATGGCTGATTATCTCTTGTGCCCCTCTTTGGTTAGGCATCAAAAGTTCCTGTTTATGGAGTATTTCTGGTTAGGTCAAGGGGAGTTTAACTGTGTAGGAATCACTAATCAGGGCAAAAACCTAATGAGATCATAAAGCATCCTCCAGATGGATTAAGACTCAGTAGTGCCCAGTTGGACAAAAACTGGAATATAGGAAATTCTCTTTAAACAAAAAACTGCTTAAACTAGAAGTGGTCAAATGCTGGATCAGGATGCCCAGAGAGGTGGTGGAATCTCCACACCTGGATATACTCAAATTTGCTGTAAGTGAATACTGCTTGCATAAACTGGAGGAAATTTATTATGGTTTGCCTTGTAATTTATGCTAAAAGTTCCTTGGCTGTAAGTGGAGTACTACTTAAGAGTAAGAATATAAAGTGGTGAGTGTGGTTATTTATAGTGATAAAATACTTCTGTATACCACTAAATTAATGACTGGAAGATTACCTATTCAATTATATACAGCATTGATGAAAGCTTTCAGTTTAGAAGTAGCCTTTGATTCTTTTATTTCAAGAATGCAAGCTAAATATGTGTTGATCAACTGAGGCTTGTAATGTTTAGTTTCTTGTCTTTCTTAAAGCCACCAAAATTGCTATAAATGGTTGTAGTATTAGGACTGTCAGACCATTTTCAAAGTTCACATCTTTAAGCCCTTTTAACTTCATACATTTAAACTTCTGAAACTGTTCTCTTGTGTGCAGCTAAGGTGCTACACTGTCCCACATTCATGTATTCCATGAATGCAGTCATGGAAACAAAGGGGAGAAAGGCATGAGGTAAGGGGGCAGGTGGAGAGTACCTGTCCCTCTGGTTATTTTTCATGATGCTCTGTGGTGGTTCATCCCCTGCTCCTATTCCAGGCAGCACTGCAATCTGACAAGCACTTGTTAGGCCTCAGCAGGGACTGAGCAGCCCCAAGAGGTGGGCAGCTTCTCTTGGGCTCACCAGAAACACTTCCGCTCCCAGAAACTGATAAAAAGCTCCTGCTTTTGTAATGAAAAGGCTTGGAAATTGTTTTTCTTGCCCGACTGCAGTAACATCATTGTTGTAACACTTTAAAGGAACGTGCTGACCCGCTGTGGGCAGGATGAAACATTGTTAATGACTAAAGCCCACTCTCGCGGCCCATAAACAGAGGTCAAAAATAAGACCTCCTGAGCTGCAGCAGGCTGCAACCAGAAACCTCTGGGTGGGGACTCTCAGAGCCTGCCAACTCCTATTTGCTGTATTCACAGGATTGCTGAACAAGGCAAGTCCTCTGCTGAGGAGATGCAAAAGTATTCAGAGCAGCATTACACTACCTTTGAGAATGTTTCACAGGTACCTTGCACTGATTCTTTGTATGTGTTGCATGCATGTGCGCATATGCCACAGCAAATCTGGGAGAAATGCTGCTTTCTTAGATGTTGAAGTATCTTAGATATCTAACTAAATTAGGCCTGTAAGGTAAAGACATAAGCTAAGTTAAACGTTGTCAAATGCTTTCTTTTGCTAAGTTGTGAAGTTATAACTTAGGTTAAGTCCTATTAAGTGTTATTCATCTATTAAAACGTTAAGGTTAAGTTATAAGTTAAGAGTAAAGTTTAAGGTGTAAGTTAAGCATGGTTAAGGTTTGACAGCTGTTGGGCTTTTAAGCTGTTTTCCTTTCTACCCCTGCCCTTTCTCTCCTTTTGTTACACACACCTAAATACACACACACTTAAACATACACACACCCAGACACACAAATACTTTCTGTTCTGGTTTTCTGGATTTTGTTTTTTGATTTGTTGCATTGCTTTCTACTCAGTGTGCCTTATCTGTCTGGTAGCAGTAGAGTGAATCTTGCCAGGGAACTTTGTTGTGCTGTTGCTTAATATTAAATCTGTTTCTTTCTGGTGCCCTTGCCAGTGATTTTTTAAGCAACCTCAAACACTCATTCATAATACATACCCCCATTGCTGCTCATGTGTTCCCAAGCCCATGATTCTGCAGGGGCATGTATCGAGCTTGGTGCTTAATTTCTTATGTCAGTATGATTCCATCTGCACCCTCTGAGCTCTTCTGCTTTCCAAAAGTCAAATACAAATTAGCATGCTCTTCTGTACCTTTAGTTATTACAGCAGGACATTGTGTGAGACAGTGGCTGTATTTCCCACATGGGAAATTTCCCCTATGGGAATGTGACCTGAATTAGCTACAACATACCTAAGCAAGTAAACTGCTACTGTAAAAAACACCAGGAAGGTTTAGATCAAATCCATACCACATGAGCAAAGCATAAAAATTAAATCTCTTTATTTGGGCAATGTTCAGCTGAGCAAACATAAATATAAAAATGTGAGCAGTTGTTTCTGGCTGAAGTTCCTCATTGGCTTGTGGGGCCACTGTTCTGGAATGAAGTTTCCAAAGATTTTGTGAGTTTGAGTAAAGTCCACTTATTTTGTAGATGTCCACATCCAATGCTTGGTATCCAATTTAAACAAGTAGAATTGCATTAATACAGCCATCATTTTCTGGATTGTTAGTTACTTGGGCGTATTTCCCTAGAGAGAAAAGGGAATTACATGTGTAGAGAACCTGGACATAATTCATATGGGTAAGATTTTTCTATGTTTGCAAATTCAATCAACAAGTCTCTAAAGTACAGGACACAAATGTGTTCTGAAATCTAAATCTCACTTCCACTGAGCTGAGCTGCAAACTTATGTTCTCAAAACATTATATTCAAGCTCTTTATCATAAATAAATTATTTAGAGTATGGAGAGAATTAAAAAAAATATCTTAGTCTTCTACTGTCCAAGCGAACCCCTCAGTCAAATGAAGTCAGTCTGATCCTATGAAGATCACAAAATATGCTAAGTTGGAAGGGATCCTTCAGGATCACTGAGTCCAACTATTGGCCGTGCACAGGACATCCCCAAGAGTCACACCATGTGTGTAAAAGCATTATTCAAATGCCTCTTGAAATCTGGCAGGCTGGTGCTGTGATTACTTCCCTGGGGAGCCTGTTCCAGTGTCCAACCTGGTGAAGAACCTTTTCCCTGATATCCAGCCTAAATCTTCCCTGACTCAGCTTTGTGCTGTTACCTCAACTCCTGTCACTGGTAATGAAAGTGAAGAGATCAGTGCCTGCCCTTCTGCTTCCCCTTGTGAAGATGCTGAAGACCACAGTGAGGTCTTCCCCCAGTCTCCTCCAGGCTGGACAGACCAAGTGCCCTCAGCTGCTCCTCAGATGGCTTCCCCTCCCAACCCTGTGGCCATGTTTGTGGCCCTGCGCTGGACACTCTCCAGTACCTTTGTATCTCTTTTGCTGTGGCACCCAGAACTGCCCCCAGCACTCAGGGTGCGGCTGCCCCAGAGCAGAGCAGGACAATCCCTTCCCTTGCTCAGCTGGTGAGGCTGTGGCTGATGCCCCCCAGGACATGGGTGGCCCTCCTGGCTCTCAGGGCACTGCTGATCCATTTTCCACTTGCCATCAAGCAGGACCCCAGGTTCCTTTCCATGACACTGCTTTCCAGCCTGTTGTTCCCCAGTCCATACACACAACCATGGCTTGCCCACCCCAGGTGCAGAATGCGTTGATGAGGCTCCTACATAGAACTTCCACTGCAAATGTAATACAGTTTAATAGTTCACATGGTTACAATGCTTGTGGCATTGCTCAATACGATACACAGGCAACCAAGCTGAGTCTTTCTTCTGAACTTCATCTAATTTGATTTTGGAAGTCTAAATGGAAAGCCTAAGACCAACACTTAAAGCTTGTATTTTTAGAGTTGCTATTAGCTGCTTCTGCTACAGCTCAAACCTAACTTTTAACAATGGATCAACTATGACTAGAGAATGAGGTCTTAACAATACATGACACAATGAAGACAAAAAACTTTTAAAAAGTATTTCTGCAGTATAACTAGTTAAACTTACTTACCCCAGATAACTTTGCCCCCTTGTGTCACAAGGCCAAGCTCACTCACGTTCACCTCAATGACAGTACCCTTAGTAATTACTCCTAGTTGTGTATACAAAGGAGACGACGGATTCTTTTTTACACCAAGGATAGGTAGGCAAAAAGTAGCTTTAAGTTCAGGGTGTGTCACATGTGCCTTCTTGAAACGTAAGCCCTGTTGCATAAAGAATATTAGAATGAGTTAACACTTGTTTTAAGCTCTCACAAATTATCTAGTTAAACACTTTGAGAATTATGTCCTCCTCTTTATATGTTTAGAGAGACTGGGAAAATGAAACAACTTAGAACACAGAATGCCATCTGCCTATTACAGACTGCCAGACTTATTTCAGAATCTGATTAACGACAAGACTAAGCTTTCTATGTAGCTTTCAGGATGTCAGTTTTTAGTAGTAGCCCAACAATAATACATTTTACCTTGGACAATTTCTGTTCCATGAAGAAAGTACGGCAAAATACAAAATACCCTCCTATAGTACTTTTTATCTAGTGACCTGCACTTCATAGAGGGTACTTTACCACTATGTACCATACATTTTTCTGTGTCAAAAAAATCTTTCCAAGGCTGCTGTGCAAGACCATCAGACTAGTAGTGAAGTACAACTCAACAGGCAGCCTGCACAGTGATTGTTGATTCCTGTAAGGAAATACGAATGGGTATTCATATAAAAACAACACTATGTCAGTGAATCCTGATCTTCTGCCTGTGTTCTGCCAGGCTGATAGAGTCCAGGCACTGCTCTTGGTAAGTAAAACTCAGGCTGGAGACACAACTTTTCCCTTGCATACAGTCACAACTACGCTTCAAGCTTACTTAAGCCAAAAGGAGGGAATTCTGAAGTCCTAGAACAGAGTGGGCTTCTGCAGTTCAGAGAATCATAGCAGCTTGAAAAAGACACCTCCATTTTAAAAGCTATACAAAGTACCTTTGATAAGGATTTTCCCATGCTAATTTGAGAGCTCATAGCTTTAACTTACCGGCATCATCTGAGTTACAGGAGTAAAAGCAGGTATTTCAACATAGCCTGGGACTGTAGAGGCATCTCCCCATCCCCCATGCTATTGAGGTTTATATTTTTGCGAGGAAA
This sequence comes from Bombycilla garrulus, assembly GCA_013400315.1. NCBI lineage: Eukaryota > Metazoa > Chordata > Aves > Passeriformes > Bombycillidae > Bombycilla > Bombycilla garrulus. The sequence continues at coordinate 20,744 of VXBU01019133.1, forward strand.
CTAACAGGAATGTTCTACATGAGTAATGATCAAGTGCATTATCATAAAAGAAAGCTTCTTTACCACAGAAAATCTAAGCAGTAAATCAAAATAATCATTACTTAAATGTTCTTTAAGGCTCGAGAACATTACCATTGGTCGAATGAATCGCTCATACTTAGGAGGCTTCCTAGTAAAGCCATCTCCAACAAAACAAACTTTTGTGACCATCCTCTTCCATGCCTTCTTCTTTCTCTTTCCTGTACGAATCACCTTTAAAACTTCTGTTTCTCCTTGTGCACGAACCTTCGGCACAGGAACCTCCCACTTCCCCTGTAAGGAGAGTAAAACAAAATAAAGGTCAATATTCTTACATGTAACATAGTTAAATGAAAGGGGAAAAAAACCAAAGCATAAAATCAAATTTCTGCAAAGCACAGGGGTAATCATAGTTGTTATGCAACTCATAGCCACTTATTTTAATTAGCCCTTAAAAGTTCCAGAAAATCAAGATACTGCATATGCTCACATTGTCCTAAACTGTTCAGTTACTCTAGGTTTCAAGTTTTAATTAGTCTTTTCTTGAAGACTGTTAGGTAACCTGAGCATCAGCAATACAAGGTGGTCATTGTTACATGTAATTTTAGGTATCTGGACTTTTATACATTCACTTACAGCTTTTTCTTTTCTTTTTTGTTTGATCATGTTAGAGAGAACCTTGGCCCGGGACTGGCCCTCTCTGTCCAGCAGGTATGCTGGTACTGCTCCTTTGGGTGTTTTATCATCACTCTTCTGCTTTGTATTTCTATTCTCATGCATTTTAATGCTGCAAAGAAAGAAAACCAATATTAACAGCACAAGAAAAAATACTTCTTTTTAGATATAGCATTTTAATTTAGCTTGTGCCTGCTCAAATTTCTCCTTAAGAAACATCTGTGAAGTATTATGTATTTATATTTAAGGAATAATGCTAAATAACTTTCAAGGTAAACTACTAACTTCACTTAATCTTGTCACTTCCTACCAGGACAGGAACACAAGAAAGACATGCACCTCTTTAAGGAATTTCTGAGTGACCTAAAACAAACAGCCAAGAAGAATGCCTTCCTCTCTGCTGACAAAAAATATCATATTGCTTCTCTTATGAGATTTGATGGCAATGCTTACATATATGAGGAATATGTGTTTGTAAAAGGGGACAAGTTTTGTTAATTTTGAAGTTATTTACTGGGGGGGCAAGAAAAGACCCAGAAACTAATAACCGGTTAACAAATCCATTTTCTTTAGAAGTAGCAGAGGAAAACAGCTATCTACACCTTGAAACCAGCAAAAAAACCCCATGGTGGACAGGTATGAAGTTCATCAGCAATTAATGAGACTGTTAATAATGCCTAGGCAACAAGATATTGCTAGAGCTATGCAGAAAGAAGTAGTTACTTTGTAACAGGGTATGTTTATGAAGCATGTTTTAAGAATCGGGAAGTTTAGCAGAACAAGCTAACTGCAAAAAGCTAATTACTGGCTATTTGAGCAGACAATCTTGTAGAGCATGCGCAGGAAGCCAGAGTGAAAAGTTCAAGCCTGAGGAAGACTTCTGAGCCTTCATCCAAAACAACCACCCAGAGGGTGACAACCACCTCATGCAGAAACCATGCATGTAATTAGAAAATATGTTGCAATATGAAGGTTAGGAAAGTATAACGTGCACATTAAGTAAGAAAAGTATAAAAGCTAGTACTGTGCAAACAATGGACAAGTGAGTTTGTGGTGGAGCTATTCCACTCACTCCCAGTGTTGAATAAACAAATACCTGCTCTACAGGCCTTATACTATGCAGTACCGTTGTGTTGCCTAGTTTTCAGGCATCATTAACAGCTTTGATTTCAACTTCTGGATAACAGACAAAATTTACAGAAAAATGCATTTATTTCCCTATGCTTGACACTGCTGTTTATCCTTGAAGACAGGCCTCACGTTCAGCTTAACTACTGCATGTGGTAGTGTATGTTTTCTACTAACCATTAAAAAATACACGCTGCCTCTTGCTACACTAATACAGAAGCTGATATAAAAGCCCCAAGGAAATGCATTCACTTTTTTTGTCATGATCACATTGGTCACGGTTACTGCTCATCAACACTTCTCTCAGGGATTTCTTCTAGCAGCGAAATGAGAGAAACTCTGAAATGTGCTTGTTGCGGCAAAGCCCCCTTCCTTCTGCAGCCTGATCACTATTTAAGACCGTAACACGTGATCTAAACAATAGTGAGCTCTTGGTAACAATATCAACGTCTCATCCTTCAAGCGTCAGGATGACGGGACGGTACCAGGGAGGAGGCGGACACTCACGTCTTTTTCATCTGTATCTTCTCGGCATGCCGCTGCTTATGGTACAGCTTCGCCTTCAGCCCGATCATCTTCTTGGCCTTGCGGGACCGCTCGTGCGCCTCTCGGCCTTCCTTCTTCCTCCGCTTCTCGTGGTAGTCCAGCCGGTAGCCATAGCGCTTGCGGTGGAGTTCGATGTGCTCGTTCTGCGGCTGTGGGCACAAAGGCAGCGCGGTCAGCGGGCACTGGCGCCCGCGGTCAGCGGGAACGGCGCCTCCGCCACACGCGGGGAGGCGGCGGCCCGACGGCGGCACCCTCCCTGCGGGGGCCACCCGGCCTCCCGCAGCCTCCCCGGCCTCCCGCAGCCTCCCCGGCCCCCCCTGCACCGCCGCTCGCACTCCGGCCCCGCGCCCCGTGCCCCCCGCTCCCACCATGTCGG
>VXBU01019133.1:24785-39819 GCA_013400315.1 Bombycilla garrulus
TTTGATACTTCCTCTGTGAGCAAGGGAAGCACTTGGGTTATTCTGAGTAAACTTTTTGAATTGGAGTGTTGGTTTTTGTTTCAGTTTTTTATCTTTTAGCAGTTGGCCTCTGGACAATGCATACTTTCATGTTGGAGTGGGACTTCAGAACTGGGAATTGAATTTGTAAATTTTGTGTAAATTTTTTGACTTTTTAACTCTTGTCATTGTTAAATTATTTACACAAATAATTAGATGTATTTAAAAATATTTGTTTATTGAAAAATATTTTTGCTGCTATAAATTTTTACTGAATATCCCAAATATTATTGAGATCAAATATGGTTCGAACCTTAGTGTGGGCATCATCGTCAAGCATCTGTTTTTAAATAGTTGGTGACAACAATGTCTGTTCCTGTAGATTTTCTATTTAGTTTATTTTCCTACAACTGCCAAAAATGTAGCTACAAAGTAGCTAGTTGTAATAATAAACACACTATATGATTCTTTTTTCTTTCAAGTACACGTATTTCAGAAACACAAAAACGAGAGTCATGAGTGTGACTCATGACCAAAACTGCAGTCTGAGAAACTACAGTTCTCCACCAGGTATAAGTTTATGTTATTTTCTTTATAGTAAGGAGTAACTTAAAAGTGACTAAGAGATAAAAATACTTTCTATTTCTGCATACTTTCTGTTTTATTGTATTCTTTTGGTCATTCTTTATAGAATTTAATGCATGAAACTTAAGTGGCTCAGGACTGAAGAGTTTTGTGTTCCTGCTCTTTTCTCAGTAGATTCACAGTATAAAGCCTTTAGAAAACAATAATAAGCAAAGGTATTACAAGAAATCAAGTCACTTGTGAAGTGTGCTGGAACCCCTCAGTAAGGGTTCCTGTAAGATACTACTTTAATGTGTCTCTGATGAGACAGATGATCTGTAGGTGGGTAAGGAATGTTAGCTGAAATATTGTTGAATTCTGTGTGGCCTATCAAAGATGAACTAAAGTACCATGAGTGTTCCTGAAACACAATTTCAGTAGCTTGAATAATTGAATTTGGCTTAGTTTCATAAAAAATTATCTTGACAGCACATTTTCCAGATAAACTATGTGAGAAAGAATATATCTTGAAATCAAATAGCATTGAAAACTTCCCAGTGTATTTTCTCAACACAGGTCAGCTTGCATTTTATCCCTGAGAATTATGCTGTATAGCTTTAAGGCTTAAAGGAGAAATAACTTCTCAAATTTTTAATCTAATCACCAGTTCAGATGAATGTCAGCATTACAGTTGTCTTGAACTGAGGTATGCTTCCGCAGAATAAGATGATGATACTTTCCAGTGTTGGCTTTTTCTGTTGTCTCTAAATTACAGCTTTTTTTTTCAAGCATTTATCTTTTTTTTCTTTTTTTTTTTTTTGAGCAGTTTATTTAAAATTAAGTACATATCTTTAAAAATTTGAGGTGGTAAAGATTACAGATTGTCAAAACTTGTAGCTCTGAATCTTTTTTTTTTTTAATAAAGTTTTTAGAAGTTTTCTTAAATTTATTTCTGCACTGGGTTCTATCTAAAAAGTTGTTTTCTTTTTTGTTTGTTTCCAGGAGATGTAAAGTCTCTGCATTCTGTCATTAATCCTCATATATCCAGGTACATCGAGCTAGTTCATTGGTAACTTCAGTCAGAGCAGTTTATGTGATAAGAATTGTAGGCTGTTGCCATGCCTGTCCCATGTGCATGTTTAACGTAAAGTTAGTACTTGCTTACCTTTACCCTTGTGACATTTCAGTGTAGAGTGCCTGCTGGTGGCACAGAGATTCTGTGTTGTCTCTTGCTTGCATCATCATAACCAAAATCAGGCTGTTAGGGAAGCTCCAAATCCATGGTGTTGCTGGGAGCTGAAGAAGGGGGAAGGATGTCTTGGCAGCTAGTCTGGCGCAGTGGGCAGGGCTGTGTGCTTTGTTTTCATGGGAGCACTCTGCCAAATTAGATGAGGGCAGCTGAGGGCTAAGCTGCCAAGGAGGTGTCTTAGGACTGAAGTTCCCTTGGAAGACTGCTGAGGGTGAGGGTGTACCTGAGGATGAGGTCAAGCAGCAGTAATGGTGAACGTGGGGGCTGAATGCAAGCTTGTGCTGTGCATAGCAAGTGAAGCTGTTCTGGAAGTTGCTGGTGTTGTATTTCAGGAAGGAAGGGTAAGCTGAACCAGACCAAGGACAGCTTCATGGGAACTTCAATCTGCTGTATTTGGAGCATAAAGGGTATATATCCAGTAGCTTGTTTAGGGCACCAGGTGTCAGGGATTGGGATGGACAAGAGATGGGAGGGGTTGTTTCTGTTTGAGCACAGATGAGTGGGCACGGGACCAAGAAGGGGAGTGAAGTGGAGCTTGGAAACCTGTTGCAGCACTGTTCAGTACTACTGATTTGAAGAAAATCCACTGTATCAATACTGACGGTCTTCTGTGTTAGAATGTACACTGTATTAGATATGCAGCAGAGGAACAATGCTATTAGTCTGGTGTGCTATTCTTGGGGAATATTAACTATTTATGCAAATAAGAATTATCACAAGATCTAAAAATTACAGCACTAACCACAATGTTTTCACTTTATGCAGAATCCGAAACATTGGAATTATGGCCCACATTGATGCAGGCAAAACTACGACAACAGAGAGAATGCTGTATTATTCTGGATATATAAGAACACTTGGAGGTTAGAAATACTTTTTGTATTTCAGTAGGTTTAAGAAATTTAATAGTGTACAATTACATGGAATACAGTTGCTGATGGAATACCTCATGTAGGAGGCAGTTTTTCCAAAGTTATGCTACAGTTTAATTGAATTCTAATGCATGTTCCTTTGTGTACTAAAGTGCTTTCAGATATCATCGGTTGATAGTTTTCTTTTACTTTCAGGACATTATGTTTTGTTTAACCTTTAATTAGACAATCTCCTTATTTTACTGGTTGCTGATTGGCCATTTTAATAAAGCAGTTTGTTGAGTTATCTTTTGACTGGTAAAGAAACCAGACTAAGAAAAAGTATCCATTTCTTCAGAAGGCCATGGCTCAGGAAGAATTTATTGCTACACTAAGTTAAATAGAATTCTTCAAGATTGATATGGTGACAGCAGCCTCTGTTTGTGTTTCTTTTTGACCTTTTACATTTTATACTCTGTTCTCTACTGTATATGGCTGATAGAAGATGTTAGACTTTTGGAGCAGTTGAACTTGGGATCCTGCTGATTTAAAAATGTGAACTGCTTCTCTTGTTATTAAAAAGTAAACAAAGCCCAGCTTCTTACTTGGTGGTTTGTTTGTACTTTAGTTTTGACTAAAATACCTTTTGGTTACCAAATTTCAAAATGTCAGTTACATTCCACACAGTGAGTGCAGCCAGGTTTTTTAAAGCTGTAAGTTTGTTCATGATTTTGGACTTTGTTTAGTTTTTAAGATGCTCATGGTGTTACTAGGATTAAGAACAACAAAAATGTTATTGGAAAAGCTTGTTTTTCACTTGCAGGGCATTTATTCCTAGGAAAGGGAGTCTGGGTAAATTACCTGGCATTATAGTTTTTTAAAAGGCTAATTTTCATAGCTTATATATATGTAAAAGAGACTATTTCTGACTCTCTCTTGACATCTGTATTCAAAGATAATTTCAGATTTTTAATTGATTACCTGCCTAGTCCTGCTTTCTGTTTGCAGATGTTGATGATGGAGACACGGTGACAGATTTTATGGCACAAGAGCGAGAACGGGGTATTACCATTCAGTCTGCTGCTGTTACATTTGACTGGAAGGACTACAGAATCAATTTGATTGACACCCCAGGTACTGCTCTTCAGTTGTACTCATATTATTAAGGGAGAGAAGGTGAGATGGAGTGTCACAGAGTATCTATTGGTTTAATTGCATCAGTAAGAATGCCTATCCTAAGCTCTGTTTAGCTTTGGATGATTATTGTTTGCTAATTCCAAGTCTAGCTTATATAAAGTGAGCTCAGATGTTTCCACATTAATATGTTCTCAGTTCTAGGATTGCATTATAAAAATCTTGTTTATTTCAAAGTCTGGTAGGTGTATTTCCCTGCAAGTAAAGAAAAAGTAGTTTTGACATTACTTGAAAGAAAAAAAAAATTGTTTGATTGTGTAATGACTTGTTGAATTATGATGGTATAAAAGGGAGGTTGTTTTTTAGGCCATGTGGACTTTACAGTGGAAGTTGAGCGTTGTTTGAGAGTCCTGGATGGAGCAGTAGCAGTATTTGATGCTTCAGCTGGTGTTGAGGTAAAATCAACCATTAGATTTTTGTGTGTGTGTGTGCAGTCTGTCATGGGAAAGGGTAGAGATTTTCTGAAATCCTTTTGTGTTTGGTTAGTCTGTCAGTTCCTCAGGAAAGATGAGACCCTTATGCCTAGTTCAGTCTGTCAGTGTCCCATTATGGGGACCTGGGGACCCTTCACTGAACAGTGCACTGGGTCAGAGCCTGGTTCAGCTACCTTGTTCAAGGTCATATGCAAACAGAAGGACAACGTCCTGAGGGGTCCTTAATTGGTCTATTGGTTTCTCAGGAGAGATACAGAGACACATGCCAACAGCCTAAGGGCTTCCACAGTGCAGTATGTTACCTGCTGCCAGCAACTGTTAGCACCCTTATAGGACTCAGATTTAACAGGTTATGGAATAACACTCCTCATTAATGTAATTGAAAACTGTGACAGGTTAAAGTTTGAATACTTCTGGTGATAGCATTTGGCTGCAAAAATGTCTTCAAAGCTCTAATCCCTAACCAAAACTAGCTTGATGTAGTCATTCAGCATGGTTAGAGTACAGTTCTTACCCAACAGATGTCACTGTGGGAATGAAGACAAGTTCAGCCTGTTGTCTTGATCCCAGAAGTTCCCAGACGTCTCTAACTTCTCCACATTTTTAATTTACTTTTTGTGCTGGTTTGAAAGCAAAACCAGTGAGACTCCAAGTCAGAAATACAATTTAATAGGAAAAAAGTAAAATACATGCAAGTAATACAAAGAAAACAAAAACACTGACAGAGTCAGAATACAACCTGATACCCTGCTAGTTAGGGTGGTGACAGCAGTCTAGATGAGGTGGTCTTGCTGAAGTAGCGATCCTGTAGACAGGTCTGGTAGCTCTTGTCCTCTGGAAACCAGTGGGTAAAGGCTCCTTGTTCTGTCCCAGTTCCCACATTATATGCAGGTGGGAATGCTTGGCTCCTCCCCCTGGGTGGAGCATCTCACAGTGGGATTATGTCATTCTATGAGTCATGTGGTGGATCCTCACAATGGGCTGATATCATTGTATGAGTCATGTGGTGGGTCCTTGATGGCCCATTAAACACAAATGGCTCCCGGAGGGAGTTATCTATGACTCATAGGGCAAGGTGTTAATGGCCCATTATCAGGAGATAGTCCAGGGGAGGAGGCAGAGAAAAACACTGCCCCTCCTTGGTTTCAACAGTTAATGAAGATGGAGATAGAATACAGACCCCCTGGCACATTTTTACATTGTGACCTAGGACACTTTTATACTGATTTGTGTTTAGGTGGAGCTTGAGTGACTGTAGTCATGCATCATGTTCAGTGGCAGGTGGTTGTACTTTGTGCGTGGGTATTATCAGTGTTACATCTGAGGTCACCTTTGAAGTGGAGGTTTATGTCTGTGATCTTGCCATGGTTCCTGGTTCAACAGCAAGAAATCTTATTTTTTCTCCCTTGGGTGACAGCTGCTATGTGGCTTATCAGCTACAAGGTACCACTGAGTTACCCTCTTGCAAGGATTTCAAAAGAGCCTGGACATCGTGTCTCCACTCTGTTCCGGTTTAGTCCCCGTCAGCATGTATTTTGTGTGGGAAGTTGGGCATGCTGACTACATCCTATATGGGGAGTAGCAACTGCATTGTACCCTGTAATTTCCACAGTTACAAATTCTGTTAGAGGTGAATGTACCTTCCCAGTTTTCTTAGATTTTACCTCCAGTCACTCAGTTATTTTCCCATAGTGTCTAATGACTTAAATCAGGCTAAAATAATGTACAGAGATTTTTCTCTGTATTACGCCTCTCAATGTTTTTATCAAAATTCAGCTTCAAGAAGCTGAGCATTTAATTTTAAATCCTGTAGTGCATAGGAATTTCCATGGTAATAAGCAGCAAATAAGTGTGATTACCATTATAAGTTTGGGATGTTTTTGTTTTGTTGCTCTCTTTTGCAAATGTTGATTGAGGTGAATGCTTCTGACTAGCTCCACAAATGGAATGAAATTAATATCTGTCAGTTTCTCATTTTCAAGTTTCGTGTAGAAAATAGGTAATTTTCAGGCAGGTTTTCTCTCTCCTCAATGGCCTTTTTAACAGAGTGCAGAAAAGATGGAGGCAAGCTAGAACTGGGCTTTTTATAGCATGAGGTGTTTCAGTAGTTCTATCCTGTAGAAAAGTTATATGCGTAATCCCTCTTGCAAGGGACATACCTTTTTCCTGGATGAGGGATGAGAGAACTCTTAATCACTGTAAGTCACATTATTTGACTTGCTACTGGAAAACATTTAGGTGCCATTATATATGAACCTGCACTGAGTAACAGCCTCTACCCTCAACAACAAAGCGATTAGACTTGCCTTTTTTTTCTGAAACTCTGTAGCAAATTATTGCATTATTCCATGTAGTGGTAAGAGACTATTACTGAATCTGAACTGATTTTTCTATATACCTGCTTTAATTTTCAAATAAAAACACATATGATAAATAACTCAGCAGTGCACAAATTACTGTTAAAATCACAGTAGTATTGTATGTGTAGCCACAGAAATGCTTGCCCTGTATGTGCCCAAGTAATTTGGCAATAAAGCATAAAGTCACTACATTACAGAGTTTTCCTCATATATGCCCCTTGTAATGCTTAGTTTCTCTTCACATTCCCTTGCCAGAATGCCTGCATGCCCTTAGTGCAGGAAAGGGAATGACAACAGTAGAGAGACAAGATAAGACAAAACTGCTTCTGGAGTTCATCTGTGATGCTAGATATGGGATTTTCCCAGTACACAGCACAGTTCCCTTCTCTGCTCTAACTCAGACCTTCAGTGGTGTTGGGGAGCATATTGTTCAGTTGTTGACAGTAATATTTCCATTTTATTTTTTCCTTTAGGCACAAACTCTGACAGTTTGGAGACAAGCAGACAAACACCAGATACCACGAATTTGTTTTTTAAACAAGATGGACAAAAACAGGGCAAGGTATTTAGGCAGTTATTTTAGTCACAACTAAAAAGCTTATAAGAGAATGTCTAGCATTTTCCTGTTAAACACAGAGCACCCAATTATGTTAATACTTGTACATACTTCTTTGGTTATGTAAATGCGTATTTTTGTATAATTCTAAGAGTAATTTTTGCAGTAAATAGAGAATGGTGAGCCTATCTTACTAATATCATAGAGTTTTGTTTAACTTAGTGGATGTTCTTTTTCTTTAGTTTTACATATGCAGTTGAGAGCATCAGACAAAAGTTGAAGACAAAGCCTATGCTATTACAGGTAAGCCTAGAAATTAAATGCTAATTTCCTATCTTTTGAATGGAACTCCTTTCTTAACTTTTTGGCAGCTGTCTAAAGTCTGTTTTATTTGCAGTTGCCCATTGGGGAAGCCAAGACCTTCAGAGGACTGGTTGATGTTGTGACTAAGGAGCAGATAATTTGGAAACCTGGATCTGATTTGGATGATGGAAAAAATTTTGAGCGAAAGCTGCTGCTGGAGACTGATGATCCAAACCTGTTCCAAGAAGTCCAGGATGCAAGAAATACCTTAATAGAACAAGTAAAGTTCTAAAGTAAATATATAATATATTCAAAACCATTACTTAGAGCAGTAGGAAAAATAGGCTGAAAGGGACTTCTGGAGGCGTCTGGTTAAGTGACCTGCTTAAAGCAGGGCGGACTTCAGCACTAGGTTGACTTGTTCAGGCTTGTTCAGTTGAGTTTTCAAGTCAAAGGACTATGATTCTCTGTTGGCAGGCTGTCCCAGTTCTTGATCATAATTTCTATATGTCCAATGGGAATTTACTGTATTGCAAGCTGAGACAGACATGCTGGTGCTTTCCTGAGCACCAGGAGAATCTGAGGAGAATCTGGTTCTGTTTTCCCTGAAGCAGGCCAACTACCACTATTTCAAATAGTAAGAGACAGTATTTGCATCCTGCTTTAGCCTCTCCAAGCCAGACAAACCCATCTCTCTGGCCTCCAGCTGCGCTCCAGCCCCATTAGTGGTTTTCCAATGGAGTTCCTACAATTTGTCAGTTACTTTTGTGCTGGGGAAGCTAAAAGCAGACAGTGTCTACTGTCTTAGATACCAAAATATATTTGGTACATTCATATGAAACCTGACAGATGTGACTTGAAAACTGCAGGGTATCCATACTCTTCTGAAGTGACAGCTAGAAGCTGAAAGGGATGTTGCAGCCTGGTCAAAATAGCACTAAATACTATGTTAGAAGCAGCTCAATCCAATCATAAATCAATCCTTTTTGTTGGAAGGGTTGCTTTCCACACAGTTTTGAAAATAACATTGTGCAAGTTCGTAAACAGATGATGCTACTTTGAGTTTTCTTTGAAATTTGAGAGATGTTTTATATTGCTCTGAGTTCAGTAGAACATATACACAATCTGATGTTCAAACTTTGTAAGTTTTAAATGGCAGTGTTAATATCCAGCCATTGTCAGAGAGAAAGGTTTATAAGAACAGTGTTGGTTTTTTCCCCTTTGTTTTCTGGGCCCTTCCTGAGGGAGGAAGGGGTGGACCAGTAGTGTGATAATTGAGATAACCTTTATTTGTAAAATATTTTTTAAATCCTTTCTATGCTGTTAATATTTCTTATCAGAGACCCTGTAAAATGTAGCATTTTGAATACTGGCCCTGTTGCACGCTTCACCTTCACGTAATTAAATGAACTATTTCCTTTATCTCTTATGTTTTAACTATTAACTTGATAAGACTTCTAATTGCTTATCAAGAGTTTATTTAAGGATTTGACCAATTGGTGTTGTAGCCAATAGAGGGGGCAAAGTGCTTTCCTGTGTTTGGGTGTCCTGAGTCTGTGACAGTGCAGGGATGTATGTGAGACATGTAACGAATTAAGTTACACATCAAGCTAACTGGTACAATTTGAAAACAAACATGTTCTTAGACCTTGAAAAAGGCCAGAATGTCCTGATGCTTGTCTCTTTTTTCAGCTCAGTATCTGTTGGCCTACAAAGGTTGCATGCTGCTTACTTCAGACTTCACTGTGTTTGCAGGACTGAAGTACATCAGTTTAACCCTTCATGGGTGTCACTGTATGGCTAGAAATTTTTTTTCCATTTCAGGGAGAAGTAAAAGCATTCTCTCTCCCACTGATGTTTTGCTTCACAGCAGCTTTATAAATGTTTTTTGTTTCCCTCATCCTTTCTTGAAGCCTTCATTTCCTAAATTTTATATGATTTGAGTTTATAATCGCTGATGTCTTTAAAGGCTTTGTTCCTGCTCTGTTAAGCTATATATGGTTATATAAGTAAGATATGTAACTTTTATGTGAAACTGTATGCCAGATAATAAAGAACTGTTCTGTTGAAGGTTGCAGATCTGGATGATGAATTTGCTGAACTGGTTCTAGGAGAAAATAGTGAAAATTTTGACTTACTACCAGCTGACAAGGTATTTTTTTACATTTACAAATGTTTACTAGCTCTTATTGAAAGGGTTTGGGTTATTCTTCCTTTGACACATGCAAATTATGATTTTGCAGATTTTTCAATAAAAAAAAATCATACCATCTTATGTAGTAAATTAATAGTAATGTGGATTTAGAACAGAATATATTCAGAGTTAGGAATTTTATAAGGATGCACTATGATTCTTAGGCATGCTAGGTATAATTTTAAAAGTTTGGTACATTTATTCAGGAAGGTGAGGTTTTCTCTTTTTTTTGAAAGTTAGACTGCTGTGAAAGAGTTTAGAGAAAGTTGAATGGAACTTCCAGGTAGACTCAGTGCAGTTTGTGACTGAGCTGCTGATTCTCACTAACAAAAATAGCATCTTATTTCATACTTTGAAATAGTTGGATCTTTAAACACTGGGTGTTGAAAGCAGTGATTTACAACATACTGAATTAAAAGGACTGTTATAACAAAAACAGCAGCAGCTCGTGTGAAGTGTTTAGAAATCTTAAAACTAGTGCCTTCTGTTTTAGCTTCTAAATGTTTGGGTTTATGGTTTGGAGCTTGTTAAAAGCAGTGAAAGGAGTTCAGATGAATGATGTATTTGCAAACATATTTTTTTAGCTTTTTCGGGGATTGGTTAGCAGCATCTGATAGCTGGAGTGCAACTTAAGGCTAAATTGTAGATCATGCATTAACAGAAAATAATTATTTTTCTGCAGTTGCAGTCTGCTATCCGCAGAATCACGCTAGCCCAGAAGGCTGTCCCAGTCCTCTGTGGCAGTGCGCTGAAGAACAAAGGGGTGCAGCCATTACTGGATGCCATTACTCTGTACTTGCCTGCACCTAATGAGCGTTCATACGAATTTCTGTAAGTACAGGCAGAAAAGGAGATTCAGAAAAAATGAAGAAAAAATAAGTAAGAAAACACAAAAGGAGAAAATGAAATATATTAACAAAGCATTCATAGTCTTTACAAATATTTACCCTCTTTAGGTATTAATTAATAGTAGAGATGTGTGGACAGAAAAATGCACTTGAGTACTGAAGCTGCTTTGGTCAGTTCTACTGGAATTGGATGCATTTATCTCCAGTTGTCGAACTTGCACTTTGGAGTTCTAAACTCTTTTTTTAATCTGAGGACATTCTCATTTTACAAAATTGTGATGTAGGAATCCTGTTTAGTATTGTCTAAATCACATTACATCTTACATGTCCTGTTGGAGCTGGAACTGCTTAGATTATTATTTTTTGGTACAAATTACGGTTTTTGAAAATCTGCTTCCATTAACATTGCAGTAAGAAACATATCACCTTTTAAATGAGTGAAAATTTAGGTAAACGTGAGTATGAGTGGATTAATCCTACAAGTACGCTTTTTGTTCTGTTTTTTATTATGCAGACAGTGGTATAAGGATGACCTGTGTGCCCTGGCATTCAAAGTTCTTCATGATAAATGTCGTGGACCACTAGTTTTTGTTCGTGTTTACTCAGGTTCATTAAAACCTCAGTCAGCTGTATATAATATTAACAAAAGTTGCACGTGAGTAAGATAGAGGTGTGGTTCAATGTAGCATTGGAATGCCTGTTAAAGTCCTGAATAACAGAGAATTTAATTTTCAGAGAGAGAATGAGCCGGCTGCTCCTGCCGTTTGCTGATCAGCAAATTGAAATACCATCACTAATGCCTGGCAACATTGCCCTGACTGTTGGGTTAAAACAGGTAATGAAAAATACTGATACTGTAAAGGAGCTTGTTTCACTGGTGTGCTTTCTACTTCTATGATACTGTATCTCAGATGTGTTCTTGATTATGGTGACATAAGTAAACTTGCTTTATTTGAAGTACATTTAGATGTACTTCCTCCTAAAATTAAATATCACGTTGTACAAATATCAGTAACTGACCTGGAAACTGCAGTGCTGATTGGAAAGGACTGAAAGCTAAAGGTGTGTTTTGTTAGGATTTGTATTAATACTGTAACTCTGAAAATACATGTAATGTCACAAAGAGATCTCCTGTGGGGAAGGGAAATGACCTTCTGAATCAGTTACCCAAAGGCAACAGTTTCAAGTTCAAATAAATGTGTTTTGTGCTTGCTTTTATTAGTTTATAAATAATTTCTTACTGTCTGAATACACTGCATGAATCTCATCTGCACAGATTTTCTAAACCAGCTTTGGCATACCCTTTGAGTTTGGGGTTTTTGGGTTTTTTTTCTCTCATCACTTCCTGTGTTGATCTGTAGAGTGCCACTGGAGATACCATAGTGTCATCAAAGGCTTCAGCTGTCGCTGCAGCACGCCGAGCTGGAAGGGATGTTGGGGAAAAGAAGAGGTCTGTGAGTGGCACAGACTGTCTTCTGCTGGCAGGTGTTGAGATTCCTGAGCCTGTCTTCTTCTGTACCATTGAACCACCTTCAATGGCCAGACAACAAGGTACAGTGCAGCCATCTAGGTGGATGAGAGAGTTGCACAAACTTAACAGCCAGTGATCTAGTATGGTTCTGGTGTTTTCTTTTATACTGACCATATACTTCAGACCATGCTTGTCCATGCATTTGCTATTACTCTGTCAAGTAGTAGTGATACTACTAATTTTCTAGGTTTTGTGTCTAGAAAAGTAGTAACTCTTCATTTAGAAATAGAGGGATGGAGGCACTCAGTCTGAGTTTTGCTGCAATTACAGTGGTGGGCTGTACATAGTGTCCTGAGTACAAATAGCCTTGAAATGTGGGGCCTTTTTTTCAGTTGTCCCTCACAGTTTTATTTTGTAAAGTCTTTATATACCAAGACTTCTCTGCGTCTAGTTTGGGTTCATTCTTGCATCCTTACTGTCCTTCCCAAAAGTATGGCTTGGTAATTTGACTTTTTTTGGAAATACCCTTTAATTTCTGTATCTTTGTTCTAACAAAGCTGAGCTTGTTTGGGGGTGAGGAGGAGGAGGAGGAATAGGTACCAGTGTAGTGTGACAGAATGGAGTAAGGTAGAAAACAGATTCAGAGGAACATGTCTGCAGGCTGAGCCATTGAATTATAAGGTGTTACTGATTTTGTGGTGTTCTGTTTTAGTTTGCTTTTGTTTGTTTGCTTTTGTTGCTTTTTTTTCCCCAAAGACTGTAAGGTTGATGACTGCAGTCTTAGCTCTTGATTCATCATTCTCCTGCTTTCCTCAGTAGTAAGATAATGAAGAATCAGAAAAAAAACCCAAACCCTGTATAAAAAACTACATTTTAATTTGGACCATTTCATGTCCAACTCATCTTGAAATACTTAAGTAAATACTGTAACAGTTTACATTTTCTTACCAGTTATTTACTAACTTCCTGAATAATATGTAGGTTCCAGTCTATCTTCAGAGAAACACAAAATATTGCTCTGAAAATAGTATGTATAATAATTAAATTCAAGCACTCTGTAGCACAATTAATTTACGGGATCAAATCAGAAGTTGCTGGTTACTTGGAATTTTGTTTGCCAAAATCTATGTCCCTCTAGGATCCTTTTGATTGTTTGAGGAAAGTGGTATTTAGGCACTTTCATCTTCAAATTATTGGATTAACTTCAGATCTAATGTTGGTATTTCTGTGCAGACTTGGATAATGCACTGAGCTGCCTTCAGCGTGAAGATCCAAGTTTAAAAGTGAAGCCAGATCCTGACACAGGACAAGTAAGATGAATCTTCTATTGCTCATTTTACAACATTATTTTAGAACATCAAGACCACACTTTAATTGGTTAATTTGGATACTGAGATTTTCTTTAATAAAAAGGACTCTCTGAATGTTCTTATGATACTTGTACAAGATTCTGAGTATGAAACTAAAACGTAGTCTTGGGCACTTGTGCTTCAAAAACAGAGGAAGTCACCCATGATCTGTGTGTTTTTGACAACTGTGTATTTAAAAAGTTTTGAATATCGTAGTTTTTAAGGGTAAGGTTATCTTTTTTATGGTGAGCACAGTACTGGTAACAACTCTCTCAGTCTTTGTCAGAGGACTTAAAACACCATATTTCTCTAATGTCCTTAGAATTTTTAAGTATTATGGCCATTAGAAGCATTTGTAAGAGACAATTTGAAGCATGCCAGCCCTTGCCTAAGGAATTTGTATTAAAACCTGAGTTTTGCATGTTTTTCCACATCTCTCTAAATTGTCTTTTCACTAGACTATCCTCTGTGGCATGGGAGAGCTACACATAGAAATCATTCATGACCGAATCAAACGTGAATATGGAATTGAGACTTATTTGGGACCTCTTCAAATAGCATACCGAGAAACCATTTTAAATTCTGCCCAAGCTACAGGTAAAGCGAATGAATGGAAGGAACATCGGGTTTTGTAGCTTGATTTACTTGGAACAATATATGAGTACCTTTCAGATGAATTTTATCTATTATTCTTTTCTTCCCCCTGCAGATATATTAGACAAAACAGTAGGTGATAAACGACACTGTGTAACTGCAGAGGTAGAGGTGAGGCCCAGGTCAGGAGAAGCAGCAACAACAAAACCCATCATCAGCTATGCTGAGAATGTCAGTGAAGTACTGCCCAAAGAACTCCAAGGAGCTATAGAAAATGGAATCACAAACTCATGCATTCAAGGTAAAGGAAATACTATGTCAGCTATACTGGTCTATTATTTCTGTAAGAAACAATTTTCTAGAATGAAAAACTGCTTGGTAACTTGAAAACTAAAACTTATTACATATACATGAGACTAATATATATGTGAGGTACAAAGGAAAATTACAAAATGTCTTCAACTACAAAAACTGCCAAACATCTTTTTCTTTATGCCAGGAATGGAAGTCAGCATGACTTTGGTTTGCTTTTAAGGTTGATGTCTTCTGAGTCACTAAGCTGTGAGCTTGGAGTTCTTTTGGTTTATTTTTTAATCTTGTATAAGTGATAAGGCATTTACTTGTTGACATCATGTAAACTATAGTGATATAATAGAAATGGTTTCATAGACCAGCAATTACTGGTAACCAATCTATTACTGTTACTAATGCAATTTTTTGATTTTTAAATATGTTGAATCCATAAGTTTTCAGTAAAAAATTTTACCTAATTGCAAAGTCTGCGTTTTCTAAAGGAATAAAAGTGTCCTTAACGTTTTAACTTATAGTTAAAAATAGGAAGTCTTTTTGTGAGCAAAAAAAAACTTCCTTACAGTAAATTCAACAGGTAGTGGATTAACAAAGGAGAATTTCTCTTTAAGAATCCACATGAAGTGATTTTTCAAAGTTGCTTTGTGGAATTCGAAAGCATCTCCAATCTTTGGCTGTGGAATCTCTTTACCATGTGCTTTCTTTATCTTCTTAAAAAAACTTCAGAACTGTGCTGTCTC
>VXBU01019133.1:42224-60247 GCA_013400315.1 Bombycilla garrulus
TACCTACCACCCTGCAGTATGGTGTGAAAAGATTTGAAAGATTTGTTTGTTTGTTTACCTTTAGGAATTAGTGAATTAAGCTGTAATGGTACTGATTTGCTAGGGGTTGCAATTATCTGGTGCCCTAGAAAAGTGGCAAGTGATATTTTGAAATAAAAAAGATAGTTTACTCCTAATTTAAATAGTGTCTTAGCTTTATTTTTCCTCAGCCTTAGAGCACAAGGAAATCACTAACTCTATGGTATCAAGTTTCATGATTTCGCAGTGAAGAATCCCTATTTTTGAAAGGTTAAAAATGATAATTTTTAGTCCGACAAGGCTGTCAATTTTATTTTAAAAGTGAAAATTTTTAAGTCTGTATTCAGATACAGACCCACATATACATATTCATACCCCAGAGGCACTTCAGGCTGTTGACAAGAAGTCTTTGCAGTGGTTACAGCTCTCTTGCTTCATGGGCGCAGTAGCCAACAAACACAGGTTCGGCCGCTATGCCACGGCTGTTAAAATAAAGCAGAATGGGTATGACTGTAATCAAACAACTAGCTGCTTGTGTAGGCAGGAAGAGAGATACTGGCAATCCATTTTAATAACTATATAAACAAAACTACTCCCAAGAAACAACAGATGGTCTATTTAGGGAGTTCTACTTCTGATTGTACTTATGATTGAACCTCTATTTCAGTCAGAGGCACCAAGCTTGTAGTAGACTTGTTGAAAAGCTTAAATTCAGGAGCTAGTTCTTTTGATGTTCTGCAAAATCTATTGCTTTTATTGAAAAGAAGTCATAAGAAAGGCAAATAAGAATCAACTGACACTTACACATTCTCCCCTCTCACAGCCTCAATATTTCCTTCATATGCAGCTCTGATCCCCTAATTTTTTTTTTTTTTTCCTGGGGAGGAGTCCGGGTTTCTTTCAGCTTATACTATCATAAATTATTCTGTTCTTATGTGGCATTAAAAACAAACCAACCCCTGTGGCTTATGATGGTGCAGTAAGACTGTATAAAAAACATTTCAGAATTAAAGTAGTTGCAAAGAACACTGTATTTCTCAAATATTTAAGACATAGATACTACTGCTACTAATGTTTAAAAGTGGTGCAGTGGAAGAAACTGAATAATAGCTCAACTGAACGCAGTCTGTGCATACATGATGAATAAAACAATAAGTAGGAACATAGTCCTTGTATAAATGCTAAGACTACAGCAGCCTGATATTAAGCCAGGTCTTTGAGGAAGCCTCATATACATGAAATGCAACAACTGCAGCTCTATGGAATGTTCATTTCATCAAGGAGATGGTTTTTCTAGTGTTTTTCTGATTTAAAGCCTGTATAAAAAGAATCAATTTCAGAATAACATATCTTTTTTATTCAGTTGGTTGCTTTCTAACAGGAATTGTTCATCCTAAGCCAGCAAAACAGTTTTTCCGTAGACTATTTTCTGTTGCTAAATACATGCAAAAAGTACAGGGAGTTGTCCTTAGTCTGCCCCTGCATTCTGCATCTCTCGTGCCAGCACTAGCAGAGCAGCTGCTGTCATCTGGACCAGCTCCCTGTACAGCAATACAAGTACCAGTGTTAAAGAAGATGCAGATACAGCAGTGGAGTCAATCAGGTCCAGGAACAGCATAGCTTAGTTCACTGTAAACTTAACTGTTCACTTAACTTTTCAGTTGTAGAGGTGTTTTTAAACACACCCACCAAGAAATGCACCACCCTGCTAAGTAATAGGACATAGGTTTTGAAATCCCTTTTATCTTGTTTTTAACATGTATTTGTTAACTCTCTCTTAATATATCTATTTTTCTCATCACTGAGGGAGATACCACAACTTACATATAGCTATTTTCCTACATCATTATTTTAAGCCACCTTAAAATAACCCAGCTAAGTCAAAACTTCTAAGTTCTTCAGTCACTCTTGATTAAAGAGTGACAGTAATCCAAACATATACTATATACTCTAAACTAAAGCAATTCCAACAGATAATTGTGCTAAGACATCTTCATGAATATGAGCAAAGTGCTTGAGTTTCAAGTGCTGACTATAGCTGTTGTATACCTGTTCTTTAAAAAACTGACCTGTATCTACCTTGAACCACAGAGAGCTGAAATTTTCAGTGAGTTGTCATAAATTTCTGTAGAGAAAAAAAATTGTATGTTTCACACTTGCTACACCTATTCAGCTCTCTGACTGTATAGTTCAAAAGTGAAGTCAAACTTTGACTTAAACCTAGAAGTCACTCGTATCTGTAACTCTAAATGTACAAAAACAACATTAGCAATAAATAACCAGTTACCTGTCTAGGTACTTTTTAGGAAAGAACTGAGAGAAGAATGTGTTCTGACTACTATAAACAAAGTTCATAAATGAATTAAAATTCATGGACTGCTTATCCATCCCCTTCAACCCCTAAAGTAAGGCAATACCTGAAAGAATAGCTTGCCCAAGCTCAACTCTCATGCAAACAGTTCCAACTGATTACCTGCTGCATGTCTTTAATTATTATTCAGAATAAATAAATAAATAACACCACCTTTTTTTGTAGAAGTCTGCTTTTCCTTCTGTCAGTGTACTCCTCCCACATACCCTTTAATATAATTTTTGCCTGAACTAAGGCAATCATGGTGTTCATTTTTCCTTTACAGGAAAGAGAAACACTGATGAGTCCTAGTATTTCACTGAAAAAAGGAAGTTCTGAAAATTTTAGTTGCAAAACTGTCCAGAGCTCCTGTCTTAATGAATCTGTCTTCCTCTGGTGTGGATACAAAACCAAATGTTGCATTTACAGTCAGGTTAAATGGCTAGGTCTCTGCCCTTCATCTCCAGGCCAGCAGTTTATGACTGCACCTTTATTCCACTGGTTATAAAACCTGAGAACCAAGATAAACTGTAGTGACTAAATCTTACCGGAGCATGTGGCATCGATGATTAGTTAGCCTTTTGTAGGCATCCTGCAAGTTGGTCACATTGCTGCTGCTCCAGAGTCTTTCCCCAACTGCACTTGCTCGAGGCCTGTAAAGGTATACTAAGTTTTAGAGTAGGTATCGTCTATAACCAAGAATGAATACCCACAAGCATTAATTTTCATAGCTGCTTAGGTTCAGCACAGAGCACTGTTAACTACTAGTCCACAGTCCTGTGGGATTAATTAATGCTTCTTGTAGCTGGCTTTTTAAAATCTAATCATAAAGCAGTCCATACCATAATCTTGGTGTCAGGTTAGTTGCATCCACAAATTCCCCCCACAGGCAGGCTTCTCCACCTATTAAAAGCTGCTTCTGTTTTTCAGACCCTGAATTCAAAGCAGAAAGTCAGCATTTCTCTCTGTCCAAAAGATGGACATATATCAGCAATTAGACAGACAGGTATTTTATATGAAAACAAGTGAACATCAGTCCTATCCTGAGCATTAACTTACATTTTGGTCTTCTGTTACTGAATGTGAGAACCACCAAGCCATTTGCCCAGAGAAGTAATTTCTCTGCTTTGTCAGGAAGGATTTTACCTTTTATACTCTGAAAAGATTCCTCAGATTTTTGACATTACTCAGAGATTTAAATCCTAATGGAAACTGTTCATTGTATCACATGCAGAACATTCCTTAAAAAAATACTTAGATATTCTCCTTAATGAGCTCTAAGAGCTCCCTTGCACAAAATGAAAGCCCCATGGAAAGCGTAAGATGTTTGTATCAACTTTAGATACAGGGAGAGAACGTGTCTTTTTCTATACTAGTTTAACACTCAAGAAGCTTGGTGAAGAACATAAACTCAGTGTCTGTCTGTGAACAGCCATTTTGCACAACTCTGCTCCTAAAGCATCTGCCCCACCTAGTCCAACATTCTATCTTGCACAAACATCAGTATTAGATATTTGAGGAAGGTAACACATTTCCCTGTAAGAAAAGTGAAGTTATTATTTTTTTAATTTAAGCGTTTTCCTAAATTCTAGCTAAACATAATTCCTTTGATGATACTATAATCACAGTGACAGAATGGCCACTCTAAATGGCCCTATTCTTTCCATTAACACTGTACTATAAACCAAGGAGTTTCATGCATAGAACATGTATAGATGCATATAAAAAAAGTAACAAACCAGGGAAGTTAAGTGGTTCAACACTGTAGTATTTCTTCCAGTCTTGCCCGTAACTAATGTAGTCTAAGTACCAGGGTGCTGACAGGAGAGCAGTGAACCCAGCTCCAGTGACACTGCTCAGTTCATGAGCATAGTTATCTGCCTTCCACACTTGAACTACAGTGTCTGGTTTCAGCTAAAACAGGAAAAGACAAAATAAACAAACAAACCAACTTAACCCAAAAACATTAATGGCCATCCTAATTGCTTTTATCAAGGAGAAGGATCATGGATTTTAAGAATCTATTTTGGTATGAATAGAAACATTTTCAAAACTACCATTTGTCATTCCTCCCCTCCCCCCGCAAATCTAAAGCAGATTAGCTTTTTGCTGTGTTAAACACTCAACTAGAGTGATGCCTAGGTCATACTATAGACAGTTAATGCTCTAAGAGGATTCCTACATATCTTGATATCCTACATATCAGCTCTTGAAAGCTGAACAGCTGGTGTCACTAGACCAGACACACAGTTACGTGAGGGAAAAAAAAAGAAAACTCACAGAAACTTCTCTACCTTTACTCTGATGTTTTAAATCATATTATATTAAGTGAGTCCACCTTTAAAAAGCACTTCAATGCTGGTGTTCCTGTTTCACCTATTACATATTCAACAAATTATAATCTCAAGGGATTGAAATTACCCACATCTGGAGAGATCTGCTGATGTCAGCAGACTTGCTTTAACTCTTAAGAGACAAAGCCAGATCTACTTAACAGTCTACTTTGGATGCCTCACACAATATTATGCTGTTACTAATCTTCCCATCTTACCTGTGCTCTGTGATCAAACACTTCTTGCCAGACCATTTGTCCTTTGTTGTAGGAGGAAACAATGTCCAAAATGCTAGAATTTTGAAATAAGATCAGGTTTGTGAACTTCAGTAAGGTAAGTACAAGCACTCAAAGAAGCAACATTTTCTACCCCAAGGCACATCAGACCTTTCCCATCACTGCACAGGGGACCCGGAAAAAGCAGGTTGTTTTGGCCTTCAGTGCTCTGTCTTGCAGAACATGTTCTACCATGTAGAACAATGTGCACAAGCATTAACACAAACTTATGTTCCTAACTACCAGCAACTCATACAGGGTGACTAAATCTGTGTTATTTAAGGACAGAAAGAAAAGCCTGCAGAAACTACCTCCCCACCCTGTGTGTTGACAGTACTGCAGATACCAAGTTTAAGCTACCCAATTCACAGTGTGTGTAAAACTAGCCTACATATCCGTGCTGTTTCCCACATTTTAAAGCTATCAACTTCAGACCCAGTATTTTAAAATAAAATGGACAATCCCAAATATGTGGCAATTTTTCAAAATAATGTAGATACTAGGTCAGCTTCTGTATCTGCACCTCAATGCCACTTTCAAATAATGGCTGTGAAAAACTGATTAATAATTAAAAAAACAACATACTTCTGAACGTAGTAAGATTCCAGTTTAGCATAGTCCGTGTGAAAACCTTGCTTTTTCATGAACTCTTTCACTTCAGGGTTAGATTTCCTTAAACAATTACAAGAAAACAAGTTAAAAAAAATATTATTTTTGTTATGCTTTAAACCAGATTTCCTAATAATTTCTATCTATGCACAACATACTAAATGATGCCTTAGGCATTCCACAGCCTGGAACGCATTGCAGAGCAGAAGCAGCAAGTTAACATGACTTAGATATTTTGAAAGAGTTCCATCCTGACTTGAAATAAAGCCAGCAGACCTAATTCTATGGTAAATGCGCTGGAGTCCCTAGTCTGAAGCAGTCTCTGGCAGGCTGCCTCAAACTCCTAAGAGCTTTGGTATCTCAGCCATTTTGTTATCAAGGTGTCAAGGTATTGGCCAAGGTTATCAGCAGTCTGAGAACTCAACAATTTTGTGTTTCTACCACAAGAAACAAACCACTGTCTTTGTGTTAAAGCATTTTTGCCAGAAGTTTTCCTTCTCTATAAAAAATTAAATCATGTCCTGAGTATTTGGATTTGATCTTTATTGAGAATGTAGAAATACTAATTAGATCAATTTGAATATTCATCAAAATGCTCCAAATTCTTTATTATTAGTCAGTCTCTCCAGCAGAGAAACTCCAAAATATTCAACATCCACAACCAAATTAAGAACACTATTAATACATGTTGTACTTCTAATACAAACACACTAAATCTGTTAGATAATTCTTACTGTTAGCAGATTTTCTGGTGGGCAAAAGAATGTAAACATCTACTTTAACACCATTTAAATGTTAATTTTCTTACCCAATACTTTTCTAACATGCTAGTTCTCTGTCCTGCCAGGGTAATTTTCATAAAGAAATCCTTTAGAATACCTGAGTATTTACGAAACTACAAGTCAAAGCAAAATTCTGCACATCAGTTGCTTTTTGAGGATCACAAATTATCTGCCTGTAAATAGTTACAGAAGTAGGAGTGGAGGTCTTTTGATTATGCAGTGAAAACTGTCTTATGCAACTAAGTTCTATAATTGATGGAGGTGGACAGATTTAGGAGGCACTAGATATTTATTCCTTGTATTGTCACCATACCAACATCTGAAGTCCACTTCATCTCCTCCCAAATGAATGAATTCATCTGGAAATACACTGCTGATCTCTTTAAAGAACTTAGTCATGAAGTCATAAGTTGTATTCCAAACAGGATTNAGCCATATTAAAAAGGTAAATATTCATGACCTAAGTGCTCGCCTATTTTAAACATAATCAAACACAGGCAGGATGAAATAAGACAACTTGTAAAAGGTTGCAGAACCCTCTAACTGGCAATCAGGACTCTGACTTTCAGATCTGTGATTTAACACACACTAATACATGTAATATGTCACAATACCTGGAAAACAGCATTTGGATAACTACTTGAACAAAAAAAAAAGCTTTAATGAATATCAGAAGGAAGCCAGTTAGAAGAAAGCCAAACTTAATGAGAGTGCTTCAGAGGCTTCTTTTATCTTTTTATTACTCTACTTTTTTAACACCTAAATCAGTGTGAGGTACATAGCTCACAACCGAATGAAGTCTAAAGCAGAATATATCTGTACCCTTGCACATACATCTAGCATAGAACATGTCAACTTTCTTCATTAATTTTAATTCCTGTAACCTGTAAAGATCATGACATCACTTAGTGCCTCTCCCTTACCTCTTATCAAGGGCTTTCCAAAGCACTTTATTGGTTACTTCTTAAAAAAATTCATTTGCTTGCTACTACTTACCATGATCTCTTAACAATTAATACTTTCTTGGGCATACCTTTTCCCCAAGACTGCGTGTGTCCTGGTGTGTCAAACTCTGGGATAACTCTGATGCCTCTTAACCGAGCATACTCAATCACCAGACGGACATCACTAGGAGTATAGATGAGATTAGAGGAGTATGCCCCCTGTAAAATATTCACATTTAGAGACAACACACTATACAAGCAGATCACAAAATTTGGACTGAAGTATTTTAACTTCAGAGAGCAGTTTTACAAGATGGCTGCGGCTTATCAACTGCACAGACAGGACTTTCCACTTAACTTGTGGAGAGGAAAAAAACTCCATCAAAACAACCAACTCACAATACTGAAATAGATCTCCTTGAGGGGACCTTCCTTTCCTCCTTAGCTCACAGTTACTGAAAAAACCAAAAAAACTAGTTTATTTTCTTTCAGAAGTTTGAAAGATATGGTTTTCAATTCTTTGCAGAGGCAAGTGATTTTTGCCCATTAGCTCTGAAACATAGGGCCCTTGTTACATAACATACAAGACTAATGGAAAAATTCTGGCAAGTCAGAAAGAACTTCCAACATCTTTGCTTCTCAGTTTTGATACAGTGACCAATTTAGCATCAGGATATGTTTCTTCTGTGACACTAAATTTGAGTGTAATTCCACTCCCACATAGCCAACAGAGGTGTCAATGACTGAGATTACTACAGTTTGGTGAAGCTGATGCTTGCCAAAGAGCCAAACTATCTAAGAATACATTATGACTCTTCGTGATTAATGACACCTTAAGCTTCTGAAAAGACTATTTTTATCCGAAAATGGTTTCCACAGCTGAGTTACTCAAAAAAGGAAACAAGAGGCAAGAAGCCTTTCAAAGAGAAGCTTGTTGAGACAAAGATCATCTCCCTCTCTCCAGCTGTCAGAGGGATATATGACAGAACTCTATTAGTTTGTCTTTACTAGACAAAATAATCTGACTGCACAATGCAATAGCTACAATTTTTGAATTATAAAATTCTTCATAGCATCTGCTCAAGCACCGTCAACAAAATTTTCATGAGGGTCAGATTCTAGCAAGCATTTTAAAACAGCATCACAAATCTTGTACTAAGGCTTAGTCTACTTAACTATTCTTAATTACGTTTGACTGTTTGATTTGGCTCCTACTGTACCGGTGACTGAGCAAGGACCATATGATGGCTCTCACTAATGTAACAAAGCCTACTATGCGTCTAGAAATAAAGAGACATGTTCCACTGTATTTGTTTAAGGAAACAACCTTGCATTTTTGGATCTCTTACAGATGTGTGTGTTTTGTAAAGCTAACTAGGCTTCAGACAGGACAGAAGTACTATTGCTGTGGTGCCAATAGCTGGCAGGAAAAGCTCTTACATCTTTATGAATGGCAAAAGTCAACCAGTTGAAGAAACCCACCAACAGAAATCCAAGCAGTATTCACTACTTAACTGCATACCATTAGTGTTTGAAGCCTGCAAACACTGAGGATCATACAGAAAATTTGCACAGAGAAGTAAAGGTGGTCATTTACAGTGTATCCAAAAGAAGACCTAAAAATGGTCAACACAGAAACTCAGGATTCTAAATGTGGACTTGCTGGTTACTGTACCCATGGTACCATTTTCAATGGGCCAAAGGAGATATACTCAAGCACTGGTAAACGCTGCATTTTATTTTCATGAAATATGTGCCAGATTTCAGCCCTTCCACTTTGCTTCAATGGTATTCACTCACCTTATCACTTAATTCAGGGAAATAAAGGCTCTGGTAAGGGAAGGACTGATCATCTACTATATGCCAGTGAAGAACATTGAACTTATTAAAAGCCATGGCATCCTGTAACAAATAATGCAATAGAGTCTAGTTAAACATTCTTCATCCTCACGGAAAATCTATGCAAAAAAGTGGTCTTGTCCCAGCATATCCCAAATGCCTAGAGCAACAACTAAGAAGGAAAAAAAAAATCACCCAAAAAAACAACTGAAACCCACCAGTCCCCGCACCAACAAACCAGAAAAGCATTCTATGTTCCACTGAATCCTAGAAGCACATATCTCTATGCCCCTCTGCAATCTATTTTCACCACAGCTGTCAAGAACTTCTTGATCTGACCCCCATTTTACTAGCTTGTGCAGTATGAACTGCTATGAACACTCATGAATTTCTTTCACTTCATAACACATATCCTGAGATTAGCTCGGGTGCATACAGCATGGTGTTACTAACACCAAGGTCGCAGGTTTCATCCCCATACGGGTCATTCACTTAAGAGTTGATGATCCTTGATGATTTTTCTGGGTCCCTTCCAACACAGATGGTTCTGTGGGTAATTCTCTATGCACCATTAGCTATTTCAGTATACAGAAAAGCTTATGCTTTTATGACTAAATACCTCTAAAACATAACAGCATGAAAGTTTCCTACTACATAAGTACATCCCTTCATTCTAGTGACTTCTGCAGAATCCATTTCAAATGCATGTAAAATAAGCCATTTCAAATGCATGTAAAAGATAGGGAAAATGTTGTTTTCATTTGTATCAGTGTCAGTGCTCCCCTTTTATGATCCTGAAGATAATCAAGATCAATGTTAACATGCTTTTGAATTATGACTCCAGCTGGACAGTTACACTTATACCTTGAGTTATGCTGGCTTGTTAGTCACTAGAAGGGTGTGCTGTGAACAGACCAAGTGTTTACATAGTTCATGATTGACTGCAATACAGCTGCTCTAAATCCTCTGTCACAATACGATTGTTTTCACCATCCATTCCTCCCATACTTTTTTTTTCCTAGGTGTTTTAAAGAGGTGATAAAAATCTCTTCAGGAACTCCTATCAAATACAAAGGAAGATTTATATCTTGTACATGCCCCAAATTTATCTCACCTGTTTCATGACACTGCAGAAGTTTTAACTGCCATGCATTTCTAACAAATACCATCCTTCTACATAGAAAATTACATCTCTGGACCTCCAGTTCACCTACTCCTTCCTCAAGGACAATAGCCTTGGAAATACAGTGCAGCAGTCGAACATAAACAAGAAATGTCCTTGAACTGCTTCCCTAAGTATCTAATCACCACACATCGCAGAAGAGGTTACTGATGCTTTTTATTAGTGTGGATTCAAGCAGGGACAGAGATGTGAGGAAAACCATATTTGTTCTTAAACCACCCAACACCATGAAATGTAGCTCTGATAATGTATTAGAGAAAGACATGCAATTTAAAGGAAGAAAGCAGAATAGCAGCAGTTACAGAAATGCAAAAATAGTTAGAAATGCAAATCTCACTAGACATCTCTCTTAGACAAGAAAAGAAATATTGACACAAATATTTGAGACTATGAAGCACTCTCTGTTGCAAATGCAAGCATTACTTGATGAACAGACACTGACGTTGAATGTGAAAAAAGTGGTAAATACCAAAAGAACAAGCTCCAAGCATTGTTCAAGGATGACCTCAGCAATTAAAGACTGCTTTTATCTGTACTCTGCAATCCTAGGTTACAATGTAAAATATGCCAGAAGGTCTGTATTCTACCTCTATCTTCATGAAGTACTGAAACCAGGAGGGGCAGTGTTTTCCTTGCCTCCTCCCCCAGACTATCTCCTGTTAATGGGCCATCAATGCCTTGCCCCATGAGTCATAGATAACTCCCTCCGGGAGCCATTTGTGTTTAATGGGCCATTGTGAGGACCCACCATGTGACTCATAGAATGACATCAGCCCATTGTGAGATGCTCCGCCCAGGGGGAGGAGCCAAGAATTCCCACCTGGATATAATCTGGGAGTTCGGACAGAACAGGCATCTGCCTTCCACTGGATTCCCAGAGGAGCAGCCTTCTCTCCCACTGGATTCCCAGAGGAAGGACCAGACCCTTCAACATCACCACTGGACCATTGGAGGAAAACTCTGCCCTTCTACAGGATCTCTGCTTCAGCAGAATCATCTGTCACTCCAGGAGGACTACTGGAGCTACCATTCCAACTGGACTGCTACCAACACCCTGACTGACAGGGTTTCAGGTTGTATTCTAACTGTCAGGTTTTGCTTTTTTTTTTAATACTGCATCTTGTTCTAATTTTCCTATTAGGTTGTAGTTTGTTGGTTTTTGTTTTACTTTATTTTGTTTATACATATTAAAGAACTGTTATTCCTATTCTCCTATCTTTGCCTGAGAGCCCCTTTGAATAATTTGGAGGGAGGGGGTTTGCATTTTCTATTCCAAGAGGAGCTCCTGCCTTCCTTGGCAGACACCTGTCTTTCAAAACCAAGACATCTGCCTATCTTAAACCTGTTTTTCAAGGTTCTGCAGCATGGAGGAAAAATTTCAAATATTATTTCATCTTGGAGAATCAAGACAGAGACAAGACAGGAAACTGCCTGTCCTCCCACTTCCACCAACTAAATAATCCCTCCTTACAAGGACTTCAACAAAAAAACAAACAAAAAACCAAACAAACAAACAAAAACAAACAAACAAACAAAAAACAAACAAACAAAAAACAACAACAACAAAAAAAAAAAAAAACAAACAAAGAAAAAAAAAAGCAAAATAGAAAAACTCTACCTTCAGCTGCTAAGCTTATACAAATACATCACCTTTCCATCAGGGCTAGAGCAGATCAATTCTTAATGTGCTTACTTAAGCTTTTGGGGGAAGTTCTGTTTGGTCCTATTGATTAGTTTGGGCTTATTTTGCAGTTGCTTCCACTGAACATTACAAATTTCTTCCCTTGCTCTGTAATACTGAATTACTGGCTTGCATTTAGCAGGCTAAGGAAGGACTACCAAAGCCTGCTCCAAAAGACTGGAGTTTTCCTGAAATCACTGGCACTGAAGCTAGAATTTGCAAGGTATCCCTTATATTGGTTGATGACAGTCAGATGTCTCAAAACATGCTTCCAAAAAATAATGCATAAGCTGGTTTAGGCATCAGAAGATACAGAGAATCCAAGGTACCACAAACACCAGTCCCCTTTACAGATTCAATAATCACTGTGTCTGCCCACTTGATTCCTCTCCAGTCTATGTTCAGACCTTTGCATAGCAAAGTTCACCCTGTCTTTTTAGAGTCGGACAAAGAAGATGAGTTCTTTTGTATTAGCTCCAGTTGCTACTTAAGGGGCCAAAACACAACAACAGAAAGCCTTCATTATTAATGGTACAAAACTGCCTACTTACCAGGTTTGTAAGAATAGATTTCAATGGTAAATAATGCCTTGAAGTATCTAATAAGACTCCTCTATGAGCAAATCTGGGGAAGTCATTGATTTCAGATTCATTGACAAGGAACTATAAGAAAAAAAAAAAAATTAGAATTTTTCTTTATTTTCATATTCATAATTTCAAACAGGAAATAAGTTTTCTTTTTCAGAAAATGATTCTTGGCAATATATAACAAACTGAAATGTTGCTGAATGAAACGGATAGATCTGCTGTTACTAGAAAAGCACCAAGCTACAGGACAGTGGATTTAGTTAATAGCGATACTTACGCTTCCATAGTCATCTTCATGAACCAACTGGCTGAATGTTTCCAAACCTGGAAAAATATCCAAGACAGACACCTCAATTACAACTCAGTACTTGCCCTTAAAATTCTAGTTACAAACAGCACCATAACTATTTACAGGCATTCACATAGCTAAAAATAATGCTTTGTAGCTGTGTTTCTTTCTCTTCAGCACAGTTCCCTTAATTGCTCAAGCACCACCATAAAAAAAAATTCTGGAGAGAATCATTCAGATTCTCTATTATACACAGATACTGAATATTTGTGCTACCGCTCAGCTGTAGATTAATCCCCAAATAATAAAGTACTGAGAGTAAAGTGGGAATTTTTGGTCTTGTTGTATATCTATTCCTGTAATTTCTGGAACCGGTGATGTTTCTAATTCAACATGAAACATCTGTTGATTTATAGATAACTAATATTTAGACTTCACATTCTAGTAAGAGGAACAGACTGAAATGTCAGGATTATTATTGTTTGTGATGTGTTCAGCATGTCCAATTTATAGGTGAAGTCAGAAAATAATCAGTTCACACTGTAATTTAGAAAGCTTTTTGCTTGTCCTGGGTTATTTTAGGCACAGCAAGAATGTACTTACACTCTACCACTGGATCTGAGATGCTGAGCATCTGGACCAGAGGTCTAACTGATACACATCTGAGTATCCTTCTGGCCTGACTAAGCTTACTTCCAATGAAGTACTGAATGAGGGCAAGGCTCAGTGGTCAGCTGGTTCTTGGTTTACCATGAAGTTTGTATAAGCCCTAAACAAATAGCTCAGTGTGAAAAGCATCAGCTTACCTCTTAAAGCACCCCATATCTCAGAAGCTTTCAGTATAGCCACAGGCTCAACTACAGTTAAATGGTCTAAAGAAAAGGAGGAAAAAAAAAAAAAAGCTTACTCATCAAGAAAGAATTAATTGACGCAACAATACCAAAAGGCATTAAAAATATTCTTCAAGTGCCACATCTCCCTTTGTGTATTAAATTCCAACCAATCCTGCTTTTAATGCTGACAGTATGCAGTTATATTTCATCTATGTTTTCCTATATAAAGCAAACTACTGTTCAGAGAGTCAATAGCTAATAAGGAAGAAGATACAAGAAGTAAGGTGCTTAGTAAGGGCAACGTTAAAATATTGTATGTGAGCCAAAATTCCAGCAAAGTTTAACCCAATCGATTTAAAACATAACAGGCTATACTTTTGCATTTAAAACATACATGATAACGGTTCAGCAGCTAAGCCAAACCTACTTATGAAAAGTTTACTTCTCCTTCCACTTTCCTTTTATATACTTTATGGTTACATATATTTTTAGAGATATAACTTGTCATATAATATTGTCAGGTACTTACTCTTAAGGTTTTACTACAAAGAAAAAAAATGACTAATCAAAATATAGAATCAAAGAATATGCTGAGTTGGAAGGGATCCTTCAGGATCACTGAGTCCAACTCTTGGCCCTGCACAGGACACCCCCAAGAGTCACACCATGTGTGTAAAAGCATTGTTCAAATATCTCTGTCAGGCTGGTGCTGTGATTACTTCTCTGAGGAGCCTGTTCCAGTGTCCAACCACAGCCTAGGTGAAGAACCTTCTCCCTGATATCCAGCCTAAACCTTCCCTGATTCAGCTTTGTGCTGTTACCTCAAGTCCTATCACTGGTAATGAAAGTGAAGAGATCAGTGCCTGCCCTTCTGCTTCCCCTTGTGAAGATGCTGAAGACCACAGTGAGGTCTTCCCCCAGTCTCCTCCAGGCTGGANATCAAAATATAGAATCAAAGAATATGCTGAGTTGGAAGGGATCCTTCAGGATCACTGAGTCCAACTCTTGGCCCTGCACAGGACACCCCCAAGAGTCACACCATGTGTGTAAAAGCATTGTTCAAATATCTCTGTCAGGCTGGTGCTGTGATTACTTCTCTGAGGAGCCTGTTCCAGTGTCCAACCACAGCCTAGGTGAAGAACCTTCTCCCTGATATCCAGCCTAAACCTTCCCTGATTCAGCTTTGTGCTGTTACCTCAAGTCCTATCACTGGTAATGAAAGTGAAGAGATCAGTGCCTGCCCTTCTGCTTCCCCTTGTGAAGATGCTGAAGACCACAGTGAGGTCTTCCCCCAGTCTCCTCCAGGCTGGATAGACCAAGTGCCCTCAGCTGCTCCTCAGACGGCTTCCCCTCAAGGCTCTTCACCATCCTCATGGCCCTGCTCTGGACACTCTCCAGTAGTTTTATATCTCTCTTATACTGTGGCATGCAGAACTGCCCCCAGCACTTGAGGTGAGGCTCAGTGCAGAGCTGAGAGGCACAATCCCCTCTCCTGCCAGGCTAGCTATGCTGTGCCTGATGCACCAACAGGATGCCATGTCACCCTCTTGACCAGTATGGGGGCATTGAGATGAAGTATGGTAAGTAAAATGAAGAACGGTACCTGAAGAAATCCATAACAATTCTCCCTTAAGTTTGAGAACTGAAGTACAGTACAAAGTACTAGTGAAAAAAAAAAGAAAAAAGGCTAAAATAATTTTGGTTTTGAATTTAAGGCAATTCAGTAAATTTTAGAGAAAAAACAAATATATTTTAAGTATTTTTTAAAAAAACATATGCATAAAAANTTGTACATCTGGAACAGAAGAGAAAAAATCAAAGGTGTGAATTACTGTACAATGACTTACTTGATCTGTGTCAGTATGAAAGAATGGTTGGCTACAATTTACACAGTTCAAACATTTATCTAAACTATCAGAGAAAAGCCATCCAGTGACATGAAGAAAGTTCCTCAAGCTTCCACAATAACCTAAGCACTGATTATTACACATAGTGGAAGTTTGGGGTAAGAAAGAGAATTTAGAAGACTACTGCAGTCTCCATAGGTAAACTGTAGGGAAAATATGGTAAATTGTCAAGGATTTATTTCCAACACAGCAGATGTTCATTTTTTGTTTGTTTGTTTGTTTTTTGGTGTTTTTGTTGTTGTTGTTGTTTTCTAAACAGGTATCATACTTTAAATGAACTTGTAAAAATTATAACAAGGTACTTGAAAGATTTTACACAAACAAGTAAGAGCTCATCAGGCAGGGGGGCAGATAATCTGTACTTTGATTACATATCCAATACTCTTGCTACAGGATACTCATTGACTGGTCTATACTATCTTTATTAATGAGCCAGACCACCCAAACCAGCAAGTCAGCATTTTTCAGAATCTGTACCCTTAAAAAGACAGCAAATTAAAAACCAGAAAATTAAAACTTGCTGAAGTCTTGAAAGCTCAGCTTATTACATGAAGACAACAAGTTATTTGTAACAGAAAGCTTATTTCTTAAAGCAGAAGGACAAAAACCTGCCTGTTCTAAAGACTGCAAAAAAAATCACGAGTGCTAAAAATCACATGGACAGATTCTGTGACATAATACAAGAACCAGCTTTGGTTAAAATCTATAGTTCACAAACCAGTTCAAAGTTCAAATAGTAATAAAGAAGCACAATAACTTGACTGGCAGAACAATGTTAAGAGCATTAGCATTTTTGCTATTATTTACACTGAAATGTATTATAAGCTTCCACATAAAAACTGAACTCTCTGTCTGCATGTCCCAAAAGGACTGACTAAATTTAATATCAGTACATTCTGTCACAAGTCAGGTGAAATTAATCCTGCTGCAGATGTATGACTTGAGATTAAAAGGATCTTTCTTCTAAGGATCTGTATCCTGGATACCAAACAACAGAAGATTATCTCAAAACATGCTTAGATTAACTCTATATATTGATTTTTGTGTTAGCCTGCCCAGATAAAAAGCATATTATTGCTCAGCCTTATTTCTGTTAAGGAAATTCTCTGGCGAATAGTATTTTAATTAAGTACTTCTCCACTCTAGACTTCAGTCACAGAACTAAATAAACACATTAAAATACGTCCAGTACAAACATCATGTTTTAAAATCCTTTCTTGTATCTACAGGTAGAAAGGAAGTAGATTTATAGGACTGCAAGATGAATAACAAGTTCAACAAGCACTTTCTGGTGTTCCTGGAAGAACCGGAATCACCATGTACATATCTCAGTGTAGAGAATTAGCTTCAATTCAAATGCAGTCATTTCTTAGGAAATGGTAAGCAGTGACAGCCTTCACTCAATAAATACTCTACTGAAAGTGATAATTTCCTGACTGTGCACAGATCTCACCGAAGGTAACTAACTATTGCACACTGTGGTATCTCTGATTCCTAATGCTAGTTGGTAGAAACGATAGTAGCAGGTAAGTGAGCTGTATGAAAGCTGAACTGCAAAAATCATAGGCGACACGTGACAAGCTTCATGATTCACTGTGGGCCGAGATCTCCCACAGCATCAAGAGCAAGAATTATCCTCTGGTCGCCACTACCGTAAAATGTTTTTGTGCGCTTCTGAGAGCCCTTGCTTTCCAGTTCCTTACCAAAAAAAACCCAAAAAAACCCAAAAAAACCAAAAACAAACCCAACAACAAAAAAACCCACCACCCACAAACCTGCTGANACACGTGATAGGAAAACAAGCGCGTAACGGTGCCGCCTAAGCCGGGGAAGGAAGAGCGCGGTGAGCGGGTACTCACAGGCCTCGCTGGAGGTGAGTTGCGGGTGCGTGTCACAGCCAGGGTCGCCCGCCTCGATCACCACCTGCAGCTGGAACAGCTCGGGCTCCGCTCGGGTAGCCAGCGGCTTGGGGGCCCGCGTCCGCCGCCNAACATGTACTCGTAGTACCTGCCGGGGAAGCAGAGGCACCGGCGGGGCCCTGAGGCGGCTGCTCCCGTCCCCGGGCCGCGCTGCAGCAGTCCTGCACCGCCGCCACTCACCTGCGGAAGGCGTCCTGCAGCAGCCCGCAGCCCGGCCCCGCCGAGGAGCCGGCGCCATGCACCAACTGGAAGCGGCTGGGCGCTAGCTGCAGCTGGCGAGGGTACGTGCGGACCCACTGCGGCAGCGGCCACAGCGAGTCCTCGGGGACGACGTCTGCCGCCAGCTCCCAGTCGGACGCCTCCAGCTCGGCCTCGGTCCGCGGGCCTCCGTGGCGGAGGCTGGTGCTCACCAGCACTGCGGGCACCACGACCAGCCCCAGCAGCAAGCCAGCCAGCCCCATGGCTCTACCCATA
>VXBU01019133.1:69881-80762 GCA_013400315.1 Bombycilla garrulus
CAGTGTCAAGCGTAGTCTTCTTGATGTAGGATGGCATGGATGGGGGAATATGGAGGAAGGAGATATAA
Source organism: Bombycilla garrulus (assembly GCA_013400315.1). Taxonomy (NCBI): domain Eukaryota; kingdom Metazoa; phylum Chordata; class Aves; order Passeriformes; family Bombycillidae; genus Bombycilla; species Bombycilla garrulus. The sequence goes on from VXBU01019133.1 coordinate 69,950, forward strand.
ATTATCCTCCTTAGGTTCATTTAATTTTTAACACAAACTTTGATTACAGAAGAATCATGCTTTATAGAGCAGTAAAGAAGCCAGTGCATACAAACTCTCTGGTCCTTATAAAATGAAACAAGAACATGTATTAGGATTACAGCATGTATGCAAACAGGACCCACAGTACATACAAGGCAGATGCATTTTCTAGACCAGAAAATCAAAGATAAATGTATGTCCCTTTATTCCTCGGACTTCATGAGAACTGCGAAAGGAATACCCTTCATTTTAGACAATAATATAGGTAACAGTATATTAAAGAATCTCCACAGAGGAAACTTTGAGGACACTGTTTTGTTTTTAACAACACTTGTCTTTCTCCTGGACAATAAAGTGTTGCAGTGAGAGCTTGCAGATGCTTTCAATAAAAAGTGATAGTAGAGCACAGGTGAATGCATTACTCTAAAGGGTGAGAATGAGGCCAGTTCTACCTGCCATATAATTTGCATCTGTTATGATTTAGCTTGTAATTGTTCTGTCTCTGATTTGGTTAGCATGGTTTTGGCTAGCATGTTACAGTTAGAGAGCAGTGTCTCCTTTGCAAACAGTTTGGAGACTTCCTAACATGGAAACTTCCTAACATAAAATCTACTAGTAGTATTTGTTGTCTTTGTGTTCTTAGCTGTGGAGAAAATAATAATTTGAGCATAAGTGTTTAAGTCTTGTGTGTAACAAGCTGCTTGTTTTGATTTTTTTTTTTTTTTTTTTTGTTATGTGTTTATACTGCTGTAATCAGTCAATTTTAATTTAATTCTGTTGGATACATTATAGACATATTCTAAGTGACAGATTTGATCCCTAGAGGTGTCAGGATATTTAGCAGTGCAGATAGTCTGAGTAGTTTTTATTTTCAATAGCAAGAGTCATGCAGAGTCTCTAGACTGATTTAACTAGGCCTTCTTTGTGGGATCCAAAAAGGAGTAATTCATTTATGTTTCCAACTCAGGAACATTGCAGGGTTATTTTCCTTCCAGCATTGCACAAATGCATTGTTTCTCTCTTCTTGCTGGTGTTTGTACACAGAATATTTCTGTGTACTCTGTCCTCCTTGAACAATCCACTGTACAAGCAAAATCAGGTATGCTCTTGGTCTAGATTGCTTTCTGTTTACAATAAAAGAACAAAAGAGCTTCTAAGAGAAATGCAATGGCCATTAGGCTAATACATAGAGTGAGAAATATTAATTACCTTCTTAGTATAGTCACAGCTATCTCAATTATATACACATACCTTTAGACATGGGATGCAAGAAGTCTTCTGGCTTTGGTCTGAAACCACACTGAAAAGCCATTTAGCTGGCTATTCACAGCAAGGCAAGTGAATAGTCAGCTTTTTGTTTACCAAGGATTATCTGCCATAACTCTGATGTCCTTGTCTTGTAGTTGGGAGTACACAAAGCCCCACTTTTTCTGGCTGGTTTAGGGGGCCTGCTGAAATGCTTACCAATTAGACAGTCATTGGATCTGCCTTTAGAGAAGAGAATTGATGGCTGCAGCAGGACAGGTCTTAACTTGAGAAGTAGGATACATTATTGACCATCATCTTAGCTCAACTTCTGAGGAATTATCAGTGATGGTGGATCAACCATCATATTTTTCACGGACAGAATGTTTTCCTATCTTTTGGGTCCTGTCTAAAACCTCGGGACATTTTTGTAGTCTTTGTTGGGTTTCAGGTAAATATAAGTTCCAAGGTCAGGGTATTCATAGGACTTCCAGCTGTTATGTATTTCAAAAAAACTTGGGGTTTTTATGTTTTTAGTGGATATAATGTAACCCTGTTTTCAATATTGGTGTTTAGTAAATTTGAAGAGAGGTAAACAAATCAATCATTAACTGTGAAGTCAGCTCTGGACTGTAGCCTCCAGGTTTCTCTGAGACCCCATTAGGTCTGCCTCCCTTTACCTGAACTGTCTGGGTTTTTTTTTTAATGGCTGTGCTCCTGCTTGGGACTTACTAAAAAAGAAGGCATGGTTTGAAAAGTAGTATGTAATTTGAAACAGGAGTCACAATGAATTGAGCAAAGCTTTTTTTAGGTTTTCAGTACTAATAGGAACTATTACAAGATAGAAAGGACCACAGGGTTAATGTTATTTTTTAGAAACAGAAGTTATGAGATCATTTTGAATAGGATTGTGAAGTATATTTGTTATAGTCATTCTAAGATTGTTGCTTGTTTGTTTGTTGGTTTTCAAGGATAAAATCAGAACTGCCACACTAATACATCAATTATTGTAAAAACGTGTGTTTTCATTTGATAATCTTCACATCTCTGTTTATCTTGTATTTTTTTAAACCAAACCCTGCATTTAATAAAACCTATTTCATTATAAGGAGAACTAGTGGTTACTTAAAACGGTGAACTGGGGGTTGCCCGCCCTGCCCGGGTGGCCAGCCTGGGTGGCAGACAAAGCCCCCGGNGGCAGAAGTAGGGGTTTTTATAGGATTAGGTAGGATTGGGATAACTACCCAATAGTCTGAGGTCTTGGTGTTTTGACCTATAGTCTTAGGACATCTGGAATGTAGCCAATAGTGTTACAGGGAGATAACAGAGGGTCTTAGGAAGTAGGGTATAGTACATGACTAAGCATTTTCTCTCCACGGGGGCCTTGCTATATGCTCAAAGACTGCAACAGTTACTGCCCGACTCCTACGTTAGTACCTCGTTTTTAGTGGCATTCTTACAATTCTTCTTTTCTGCTTTGCTGTGCTTAAAGTCTTCTGTGTCCTGTCTCTTTGAACATCTTGGTGAAACACCATTTTTATGTCACAGTGTCTGCTGCTTTTCCTTTCTTTCACATGCTCACCTACATGCCTTTTCAGCCCCTCTTCTACCTTTTACTATTGTACTAGAAACCTGGCTTTTGTGAGAGACCCAACAAGCTTTTCAGGTGCCATATGCTTCTTTGAGAACTGTCGCTCTATCTTTGAGAACTGTTGCTCTAATTTTAAATATGTTTAAAAATATATTTCTGTTCCTTAGAGATTAGAAAAAAAAAACAAACCAACAAAAAAAACCCCAAAATGCAAGAAGACTCCCACAGCCCAATTATGATCTGGAGGAATTAAAGGATATTAGTTTTCAATGTCTTCAGAATTTTTAGCTAATGGCTTGATATGTTTTCAGATATGGGTACATATCTGGTTATGGTCACAGTTACCAGCAATTTTTGTACTAATGATTTCCATTTCATTTTCATTAGTTACTTGCTCTGGTTTTTTTTGGTAAATATTGCCTACAATTATGTGCCATTTACTACTGGAAGAATAAGTAAGTGCATATTTAAAATACAGTCAAGTGAAATCTTAGTCTGAAATTGAATTTTTAAGTGCATCTCTTTAAACATGATAGCACTGATGATTCAGTCACATGATTTACTATTAACTGTATCACAAACATTTCCTGTAGCTTAACTTGCTATTCCTGCCCCTTGCCCTCTTGAAATAAACGGACTTCAACAACAGTTTTGACAATTCTCTTGTCTACAAGTAATAAAACATCTGGAAATTAGGCTAGATGGATAAAACAGTTCCATGTAATAATATGTGTCTGGCATTCATACAACCTTCGTATAATGCATGTTTTTATGGGCCAGATGTGGTATTTATGTGTTATGAGGAACAGAGGCATGTTCAGTCATGCTTTTTATTGCATTTAAATGCAAGGTATATTTTAATAACTCTCAAAGGGAATTGTCTCCTATTGATTAGAAACTGTCAGTGTGTTAGACATAAACCTCAAAAAGCAAATGAATCTGTCAGAAAACTGTAGATGTAATTTAAGTTGACATTAAACTGTATACTTATTGTGAGCTGGCTTAAAAAAAACAAAGAAGAAAAAAAAGGGACTAATAAATTTCTACTTATTCCTCCAGTGAAGGTGATCTATGAAGCCTTTGATCTAAGAGTTTATTTCTTCTCTAGGACTGTGTTCTGTTAGATTTACAGGTCTATGAAATTATTGTTCTTCAGCCTTTCACATTTTCTCATTAAGACAACAGCTTTGCATAAAAGCCAGCTGCAAAATCTCCATTTTTACAGTCTTGCATGACATTTTCAAGTGAGGTGAATTGAACTTCTGTCAAGTGGAAAAGGGACTCCACTGAATCATGCTCACCTTGCTTTTGTTGTTGTTAATTTCCAAACAGCTCTGAAAAGCAGGTAACTGAGCTGTTCTCTCCTCTACACCTTTTCTTTGTCCAAGGATTTTACTATTTTCACCCTGAAACATCACTACTTTTTCAAAAATGGTACTTGGAACTTTCTTTCATTTACCATTGCATTTCTTTTGAGCTTTGTTTACATGGCATTCTGTACTTGTTATAATCTTTGTTTCATGTCTTTTTACATGTTTATTATCTGTACAAGAGCTGTCAATGTCAATCTTACAGTTTCTTTAGTTTCTTTTTTTTTTTACTCTACAAAATCTCCTCAAACAAATATATACGCTATATGTGTATTTCCAAATATGTTACAGGTTGTTTAAAAGCAAGTGTGTTAAGCCTTGAGAGGTGTCAGTACCAGAAACCCACTAGTGCATCCCTCCTTCCATTAACTTTTATTGAAAGAGAGCCCAAGTCTACAGGGATTCTGGGTTTGCAGCTATGAAATATGTTTTGTTTTTTGTTTTTTTAAATTTTGTAAGAGGACTCCAGCTATTGCAATAATGTGCTTAATTATCTTCTGCCGTAGTGAAAACCAGAAATCTCAAAGCCATCCTTGAGTCTGACCTGATTTCTAAGCCTTCTATCCTCCTTATGGTTTGCTTGTGCGTCACTGACCTTTCCCAATCCCCACAGCACTGCCAGGCTTCTTCCTTGATTCAGCTATGGCTCTACTGAAATTCTTATTCATTCTTGAATCATTTACTCGCTCAACTTTTTCAGCTCTTTTTTTTATAGTTCTTCTAAATCCCCATAATTTTAGGCTTCAGGAGGCACAGAATTCTGTGCTTAGATTACTTATTCATGTATATTATGCATCTTTCCCTCCAGCCAGGCATCTTTGAATTGGTGTTCAACATTAAGCTCCTGCTTTTTAGAATTTTCACTGGATTTGTATCTCATTTTCCACTTCTGAATCTGTGCTGAACAGGGGGGGTATACCTGCTTCATTCAGTAACAAGATTGATGAAGGCAAAAAAAACCCCCCATGGTGTAGAGAAAAAGGCCTGTCATTCAAGTTCAAGATCCAGTCTTCCTGCCAACCCTTTCATTACAGTAATAAATAAACTGTCACATGTGGATTTATTCATAGTCTATAGCCCTGACAGAGAGGGATAGCAAGTCTTAGCCTTAATGTGTAATTCAGATACGAGAGACATTGAGTGGTTTAATTAGGAAAAAATAATTCTAAGCCAAAATATTAGAATGCTCCCAAAGTCCAAATATGAACAATTTTTCTTGAAATTTGTCCATCCATGTAGACACAACCTGTTTTGACTCAATCTTTATTGGCCACTGATATCACACTAATATTCAAGATGTACAGCAGGCATCACAGGATACCAGTGTGGTGAAACAGAGACCATCTGGCTGAGCTCAAACACAAGAAAGGAGTGTATGAAAAACAGAAGATGGGATAAGAAGAAGAATAGAAACACCATAGGGGGATGTAAGGATGAAATTAGCAATACCAAAGTTTGGCTAGTATGGAAACATACAAGGCATGTGAAGTGCAACAAGAAGAGCTTCTGCAGGTATACTGGCATCAGAAAAAGGACCAGAAAAATCAGAGACCTGGTGGTGAATCAGGTAGGTGATCTACTAATGAAGGGCATGATGCTTTACTTATTTAGTCTTTACTAGCAGAATCTCCTCCTAAGCCTTCAAGGTTCTGCCAGTTCTGTTCAATCTTTTTATCAGTGATCTCTATGCAGGAGATGAATTCACCATTTTTATATTGATGATACTAAACTGGAAGGTGCTTTTGACTCTCTTGAGTGATGATAGGCCTTGCAGATGGATCTAAATAGAGCACTAGGCAATAATCAAGAGCACGAAATTCAAGAACAAATGGTGCATTCTCTACCTGGGACAGGATAAGACTGGACACAAGTACATATTGGAAAAGAAATGGTAGGAGAGCAGCCCTGCAGAGGAGGGATGTGGGGTGCTGGTCGGCAGCAGCTCAGTGTGAATCAGTAGTGAGTCCGGAGAGCCTGGCAGGCAAACTGCATCCCAGGATGCATCAAACACTCTACTGCTAGTGCAAGAGAGGTGATTATTGCTGTATTCAGCATTGGTGCAGCCTCTTGTGGAGTGTTGAGTGCAGTTCTTGTTACTGCGATTTAAGAATCATAGAATCAGAGAAAAAGGGTGTGACAGTTCTTGAATGTGCCACGAGAAGGGCAGCAAAACTGGTGAGAGTTCTGGGAAATGTATTTTGTGAGAAGTCACAGAGGACTGTGGACTTCTCTAGTTTGGAGAAAAGGAGGTTGAGGGGTGACCTCATAGCTCTGTATAGTTTCCTGAGCACAGGGAGTGACTGGAGATGTCCATCTCTTCTCCCTGGGGCCCAGTGTTGGAATGCGTGAGAATGTTACAAAGTTGTGCCAGGGGAGGGTCAAATTGGACATTTGGAAGCATTTCTTTACTGGGAGGGGAATCAAACACTGGAATGGGCTTCCGGGAGAGTTTGCCAATGCCCTGACCTGTCACAGTGTTTAAGACACATTTGAACAATGCCCTTAATAATATGCTTTCACTTCTGGCTGGCCTCAGGCAGTTGGACTGGATGGTCACTGTGGGTCCATTTCAACAGAACTAGGCTATTCTGTTCTGTGTTCTGTTGTATACTATTGTAATAGTGCAGAGGAGAGTCAAGTTAGAATATACTTAAATGAGCTGGAGATGTATAAACAATGGAACCTTGCAACCATAAACAAGTTCAGCAAGTGTAAAGGCCTGCACTTGAGGCAGAAAACTCCCATGCACTGGTACAAGCTGGGCACTGGCTGTCACAAGACCAGCTTTGCAGAAAAAGACTGGGCCTCCTGGTGAACAGCAGGTAGAACCTTATCAGAAGTGTGACCTCACAGCAAGGCATCCTGGGTGGTATAAGCAACACCACCAGTGGGTGAAGGGAAGTTAATATTTTCCATTCTTGAAGATTTTTTTCAGGATTTGTATGGAGATTTTCAAAAGGGCCATAGGCAACCTGATTTAACTGCAAAAAATAACCCTCCTTTTAGCAAGAAGTTGGATAAGAGACCTCAAAGACTGTCTCCAGCCAATAGTTTATGATTTTGTCATAATAGAGAAAATAATCTGATATACTTTCAGTCATCATAGGAATCTCAGCTGTCAAAATTAACTTTAATTAAGCACTTAATGGGTAAGTGCAAAGTAAATTTGACAGAATTTGTTGACTGTAAATATAAAGTGCTTTGTTTATAAGAAAGACTATAGACTTGAAGTATTTTAAACTTTCTACGTATTCATAAATTGATCCTTTAATATATGATCAATATAATTATTGATATGCACAACTCCCTAAGTCTCTTATCTTTACTGTGAATATTTATTATGATAACATTTTAAAAGTACAGTGTAGAGCCTGAAAGTCTCAAAGAAAATATATGTAAACACTGATTCACAATCCAAAGAGCTACCACAATATAACTAAAAGGCTTTTGTAAGCAGCACTGCTCAGTATACTTAAACCTGTTGAAAAAAAATTCAATATTTATTGGGAAATATTTTGGAGAAAAGCATGTCTTAAGCGATACAGAAAACCTTACAAAATATGAAGTTTCAAAAAAACCCCAAAAAATATATTTAAATTGACTGTGGATTTTAAGAGCTGCAGAATGGTTTTGATTGCAGTTAAACGGTAATATTTTCTTTGTATAGACCCCAGTAACAGTTGTTGCTTTTCTTTTTTTTGCAATCTGTAAGTAATCTCCTTTGTTCAGTGAGCTCTAAGGCTTGCATATGGTGTTTGCAGTTTAATTTGTCAGAAGTGATCAGATCATATTATTTAGCTCCTTCTTTTGGTCCTTAGTATTTGTATGACCTGGATGCTTTGTGTAAATGTTCCTCATAGGACTGCTATGAATAAGTGCTATCAAAACTGGACTGTACTAACCTAAATGTCTTTTATTATTAATTTCAGCACTTTGTTTGGTCAGCTGAAGAGTGCTTAGAAAGCCAGCTCTGTTCAAGTCAATAGTGTAAATAGGGGGAATGTGCAGTCAAATGGCACATGGTGCATAGAGCTGCCACGACTGATGCTGACAGTGCAAAACGGCTTTAAAGCAACTCCCTGGGTGGAGGAGTCTTGTGTTACTCCCATTTTGTGTTTCTTACGCAGTCTATGTGTACTGCCATATTTCTGCTTTCCCTCCACAACACCTATTGAATGTTAAAAGAAGCTTGGAAGTGGCTTTTTGCCTTGGCTGTAGCTAGAACTGGAGAAAAGGAAACAAAGAAAGGGAGACAGTTTAAGCCATTATTTGTCTCCTGCTTTCAGTTCTGCCAAGAGTTGCTTGCTAATATGCCAATATTTTAAGAAGATTGCCTAATATTATTAGGCAGGTGTTTTGTTATATGTAGACTTACTGTTTTTGAAAATAATCACACAAAAAGATGCCTCAGTCAAAAGTAAACACCTCTACACAAAGAATCTGAAGTCAGATTCTGAAGTATAATCTGAATAATTACACACTTTTATAAAGCTGAAATAGATTTTCTGATGAAAAAAGAGATTTAGATCTACATGTTATCTTATGTTTCCTTGACTGTTCTAGTTCTGCAAAACGATATAACTTTGAATCTTCCAATGTCTGTTTTATAGGCTTTGTTATTCAAAAAGACATAGGAAAACACTTCAGTCCTGAAACAGGGGGAAAATGTCAGGAAATAGGCTTGCTATTACTAGGACTTTGATACTATATACACAGAATAGTATAATGTTTTGGGTTTTTTTCTGTTCATAAGGCAGAATGGTTTGAAGTTTAGAGTTATGCCTTCCAAGAAAAGAAACACGTAGAGAATGTGGTGGTTTGCTGAAGGCACCCAATTCTGTAGACGGCAAAGGCAAACGGTAACTTGTCTCTGCTTCATGAAAGCATTATTGGATGCCTAATAAAATGACTGTGTAATATGGTATGATTGGCAGTTCCTGCTTATGAAGCCAAAGAATAAAACAGCAGAAGTGTTGACATTCACTGGCAAATTCCCTCTAACTCATAGGAGCTGGGTTTTAGTCTTAAATAAATAATGTTGAAAAAATGTGCTTCAGAAACTTTGGGTTAATCTGTTGGTTCAGATCAGGGTAGAGTGGATAACTATGCCTGCAGGCATTAACAGGTCAGACCTATTTTTCACAGTTGTGGGATTTACTGAAATAAGTGGATCAGATAGGGAGTGTGGTACCAAAACCTATCAGGGTGGAATCTGTGCAATCCTTCCAGAATCCGTCCATTTCCAGGGTGTGACTGAGTTTATTTTGGCTGTGCAATTGGCAGACTCCTCTCTCTGCAGCTTCTTTTACCTTAATGGACAAATACTGCTAAGCTAGAAGGGCAGCTAAGAGAAATGGATGTTTTTAACCATTAAGGCACATGATTGCACTATGCAAACATGGAGCAAAACAGGAATTCTGCGAAGAGGAATAGATATAAAAAAGAAAGGAAAAATGTCATTGTAATGAGTTCCTTAGGAATATGTTTATCTATAAAGAATAAGTAATTGTACCGCAAGTAATAAAAAAGGGGAGGAAATTTATTTAAAGAAGGAAGCGTGCAAGTTGTTTTGTATTTGTGAGCCTAGGTAATATAAATACATATCTATTTCACTAAGCGTTATTGCCTAACTCTATAAAAATTAGGGAAGCATAACCACGTCTCAAATCATCCATCTGCTATGTTCAATAAAGCCAGGAAGTACTCATTCCTTTTTCAGATGTCTGATTTTGTTCATGATAATGGATGGATTAAACAGTGCATTTAACATCCTTTCTCATTAACTTTGGGCAGTCTCTAGTTTGTTGTCTCCTAGTGAAGTAGGGAGGATGTTCATGTCCTGCCCTGCCTGCAGAGGTGCTGACTTGGGCAGGGCACCTCCCCACAGGGAGAGTGGGGAGAGATGGCTGCAGAACTTAGCCCAGATTTTACAACTATCACAGTTTAATAAGTGGGGTCTAAATCATTATACCTAACAAGTACACAGTTGAAGATGATGCTAATTCCCCAGTAGTAGGTACTGAATTTTACAATGGACTGAATTTTTTTTTCTTTTTTTGAGCTAATTATTTCAGACAGTAATATACTGGTATTAGTTGAAATATAAAAATGTTTAGACTATTGTAAAAGGAAAAATTTGACAAGATGTGTAAAGATATCTCCTTGTTTAAATTTATTCTAAAGATCATGGACAAAATTTTGTGCTTTGTATTTGGATGGGCTGAGAATCCTGTGTTTTAAATATATTTTCTGCAGTCTGACTTATTGAGGTGCATTAGCATGAAAAAGCTAAACCACATCATATTATTTACTGCATGTTCTAGAAGTTCACATGTTAATACTGTTTGGTGGGAAANAGATGAAGGAAATCTAGAAAATTTGAAACTGTTTTGCTCTCAGGCAGCACAACTCTTTTGTAGAAACACATCTTCACTAGATTGCTCAGAGAAGCAACATAAAATAATTCTATTTATTAATTTTATAGAAACTAAATGAAATCTGCTGTGTCAATCATGAAGGAGAATTCTAAGTTGTTGGAGGTGGGGTTTTTTGTTTTGTTTTTAATCTATTTTTTTTCTTTTTATCT
>VXBU01019133.1:80792-99034 GCA_013400315.1 Bombycilla garrulus
GGTAAACAATGGCATCTAATGAAATAATTTAACATTTTTGTCAGACATTTTATACCTCTAAGATTTTTCCCCATTTAATGAAATGGAATCTTGAAGACCCCCATCAAATGGAAAGCTTCTTCAAAATTACTTGAACAGAAGATAAATAGAGGGTTTTTCTGAACTTAGTCACAGGAGCTCAGGTGATACTCTAGCTAAATCTTAGGATTCTGTTTGCATATGAATGCAGCTTTCATTTGCATTAAAATCTGGCAGTTCTGTAAATGCTTATTGAGATTTTCAGTTATTTCCAATTTTCGTTTGAACAATGATCATATAAAATTTGCTTGAGTTTATTTTGATGTCAGATTTACAAGTCTGGCGAATTTTCATATAAAATTTCTTTCTTTTGTTTTTGTTTTCATTTTGTTTTGTTTCTAATTAAGACAATGTGACTACACATGTACAAACACAAGTTCTGGCTGGGCTTGTGCATACAATAGGCTCTATGTGCGTGTGCACGTGTACCATAAATGTACTAGTGTGTGACACAAGCTACTGAGCGCTAGAGATATCTGCCTAGATATTTTGGTTAACTATTACTTTTGAACTACTAAATCCATTTACATTTATTTGACCACTGCTGTGTGTACACCACTGTTTCAAGGATGCCTCTACTCCTATCTGTTTATTGTGATATGACAAAGCTTCCACATATTTCTCTATCCAGAATACTTATGCTATGTGCAATTTATTACAATAAGCAATGAATTTCAGAGATGTCTAGAGAATGTATGAGTGCAAATCTTCTATTCTTTTAGCCATCACAGAATAAGACTGCTTCCACAACGTAATCTGCATTAGGCCTTTGAGGAAAATCCAAGATAAATTATTTGGACATGGTTAGTCACTAGGCTTTGTTGTTCTATTTGAGCAAAATTCTAAAGTCACATATAGATGAAAGCAAATTCTGAAAAGTAAATTGCTTGTTAACGGAAACCTTAGTTTTCTTTAAGAAAGCACAAGTGATCAGTCAGCTATCTTCCAACTATGCACTTCAAGTTCTTTTTGATTTAATGTATTCCCTCTTTACATCTTAACACACAAGACTTGTTACAGAAGACAGAAGCGGTCTTTTGTATTTCCAAACTACCGTCTTTTCTTTAAGCCAAAATATACATATGTTGATGTGCCAAGTGGCTCTTCAGGTAGGAAAGTAAAAACATGTTCAGACATGTCTTGGAAGTTGAAAAACTGCCAGAAAATGTTTAGCTCAAATAAAGCATTAACAGCTTCATTTTTACTACTGTCAGCAGCAATCAGATGTCTAATTAAATTCCATTGGCCTAAAATAAGGCAGAGTTTTGAAGACACAAATCAATAACCCAAGTATATGCCACACTGACTGTGTTAAGAGGCTTCTGAAGCTTTGCCCACACTACACTTTCTTCCAAGTTTAAGCCCTCTTAATTTGGCCTTAACTAAATCATCAAAATTAACATTTAGAGAAGAGGAGTAATAGACCTTTTTGTAATACAGTCCACCTAAGAAATCTGGTTTCCTCATCCTGTTGAAGGTGTGACTTGCAAAGCTTTGCCTGTTACAATGTGACATTTCTTCACTCAAAACTCAGTTTTGTTCTTAGGACAAGGTTTTGCTGCAAACCTAAATTCATCACACTATACCTTCTACAACGGCTTGGTCATTAAAAAGATAAAATAATTCAAAGCACCGCCATGAGGGATTTTAAACCTTTGTATAATATATGGGCTCTGTGACAGAATCAAATTCACTGGTTTCCTTTGTACACAAGAAAAATAAAGTGTCAAATCTTTTAAAACAAGCAAATGTGTCTTTTTAAGTCCTTCTCATTAAATAGACACAGCCTGATGAGGATACTGAGGCTACTTGTGCATTTAATGCCTGAGAAACAACCCCTGCTGTAGGCAACACGTTCATAAGTTTGATCTAAACCACAGAAATACCAACTCCACAGGACACATTTCATTTTGTTAAAAAGTTTGGAATCAGATTACTTAGTCCTCACAACCATTAAACTTCACAGATTAAGACTAGGTGAGTGAGTCTGTTTTAATCTTCTCATGTTTTGCCAAGAGCCTTCTAAAGTGTTCCTTTCTTAAGTGTTCTGAAGTGTCTGTAAAAATGTTATTTAAGAACATCCAGAATTAATGTGGCCTCAAAACTGCTAATAATGCTGTTCCAGATGTTTGTGGTGAATTGCTGAGCAGGAAAATTAATAAAGTCATACTTACAAAAACAAACTTGCTTTAAAATACTTGTCCAGATCTGTCCTAAACCCACTAAAATCAGAGATTTCTGTACTCTCCTCCCTAAAGCAGTGGTCTCGAACAAATCATGTTAAACTTCCTAATTTCTCATGTATTCTTATTATCAAACTTTTAAAATTGGAAACAATACATACTTTACAGTTTTCTTGGGTTCTGTGGACCACTTCCCATAACTTCATGGCCTGAAAACTTAGATCTAGGTATATGATAATGGAAAGCACAGCTACAGGAGGTTTGTTTGCTCTCATTTTGCTTTGGTAGAGTGGATGATAATAGCACTGAGGCATAGACTCTTGACAGGTGAGCAACCATCTGGACTTATACTTAAGATCCTGAGCTACCTATACTTAAATACATAAGGACAAATTAACTCAAAGTCTCCTGGATGCTGCAAATCAGAGGGAGCAAAAAAAGTTTTTCCCTCATGTTTACTCTTCTTCACTTGAATAAATCTGATAAGCTCTCTCAGCTAAGTAGGAGACAGTGAGGACATTTCAGCCCCTATGCATTGCCTCCTTTTTCTCTGGCATCTGTCTGTGTATGACTTGTCTTCTTCAGCAGGCCTGAAAAAGTGAAAAGCTTGTTCCATTCTGACTTGAGGGCAAAATATCATATAATGAGTGGAACAGTGAGGCAAGTCCCCAAGGTTAAATTTTTTTTTGTGTGTTTTGAGACTTACATGTCAGTGTCTGCAGACTTCAGTGACTCAAAGTTGTACCTCCAAAAGAGTGTATGTATTTCCATCTAAAATCCTTGTCAGAAATCCCTGTTCTTAAGTACATTCAATGTAGTCCTCAAATAGTCCTTATGTGTTTAAAGTCCTTAAATAACTTGTATTTCAATGTGTAATGCTAGTCAGCAATGTAAAAACAGCTATTTAGAGGCTACTGTTACTGTCCTTAAATGCCAAAGCAATTGTTTGAATGCATATGTTTTTGTCTTCCTGCTTTTAATACTAACATAAAAGATGAAGACAAGAAAAATGTCTCCATCATTTAGGGGTCTCTCTAGATGACATGCTGTACCATTTAAGTTATATAGTTCCTTCTTAAAAACTAAACATCTTAGAGAATAATACAATAAATACTCCTATTCTCAAAGCCTCATCAGTGTTGGTCAGTTCAGGAGGGGGGAAGGGGTGGTCAGGAGAAACTGGCCCGTGGTCCCTGCAGAAGTTAAAAATGAGAACTCCTAAGTTCTTATGCTAAGGTTGCTACAGCATGGAGGCTGTTTTCAGTAAGGAGCCAGCTTAGCTGTCACCACTGGGGGCCACTGCTACTTAGCAAGAGAGAAGGAAAAGGAAGCTGCTGCATGGCAGCATGCTGGAGTCCGCACTACTGGAGATAACTTCTGTAGAGAGGAAAGAAAATGACCCAGTATGGAGTCGCTTAAGACTCTGGAATAGCAGCAAAGATACGCTCACGGAACTGAAATCTCCTAACAATGAACATACGACTTTTGCCAAATGTCATCATGAGTGATGGCAGAAGTGGCAGCAACCACTTACTCTTTGCAGTGGTATTCCCAGTCCTGTGCTGACCCACACATCTTTGGGAACGGCTTGCATATCAGTAATAATTCGCACCCCTTACTAATCAAGCCTGCTCAAAAATGTGTCATCATCATCATCTTCTATGAACCAGAATCACTTTTCTTGTTAAGAAGGAGAACAGGCAATATGGAATAGGTAAAAATGTTTTTATGGCAGGGACTTTGAGGAGTAATTAGAGAGAAAGACAAAGTGGAAAAGGATAAGATGGGCAGAGGAATTATATACAAAAGAGAAGTGAGTAGCTTCTCCTTAGAGTCACGAGACACTTTTTTTCTCTATACTATTTATCTTTGTAATTACATATTCCTGGAAGTATGGATTCTGTGCTAGATGCAATAGTCAGGCTTTACAAGGGTTTCTTCTAAGAATCAAGAAATTTCAAAAGGAAATCTTTCTTACTCCAGACATTATTCATATTTACATATTTCCTATAAAATTATGGCATAACTCACCGACTTCAAATGGCCTAGTGTTCATGTACTTTAAAAGTGACAAGGGACTCACACCTCACAACAATTTATCACACTGATATTTTGGAGAGAAGCAGTTATGTGTCACATACAACAATATTTGCCCCTTCGTGCTGCTGATTTAAACAGCAGCAGGTATTTTCTCTTCTTTTTGGTCTGATCTGTCATAACATAAAAGAATGACATTTAAGGGCCAGCCTGACTGAATGTAATCCTTTTGAAAACAAACATATACATAGATGAGAAAGGCAGAACCGGGCAAAGAAGGATTTCTCACCTCTAGAACTGGTGGAAAAACTGGTGTAATTGCTGCTAAGAAATACTGAATGTTGACCTCCCCAAACACTTTTAGTATGTCTCTAGGACTAAACAAGCACTATAATGCATTGTGCAGTTTCCATGCAAATCTCTTTTGCAGGCCAGCCTGGAGAAGCACATCAAAGGCAAATGATAAGAAAAGCAGGTATGGGTCACTGAGGGGTGTTCCAGGCCCCATTCCCTTGGGAGAGCTCTGGCACTGGTACTGCTATTGTACATTATTAATTAAATCATTCTAATTAATTCATTCAAATTGTAAATTAGGAAGGAAAAAAGATACACTAATACATTTAACCCCATGCTGTTTATTTAGCAGTTGAACGAAATAATGGTTACAAAGAGTCTAACAAGGCAAAAGCCCAAGACACAGCTGTTTAATAGCATTAAAAATGAGATCTCAGACTGTGCTGCAAGGCATATACTGCCTTTTTGCATTTAAAAGGCTTGCCAAGATAGTTGTACTGGCAAACCCTTCTAGTTTAGATGCAGCTGATACTAATAAAACAAAACAAAATACATATTTTCATCTCCTAAGTGAAATAATCTGCTCTGGTAAATGGATTATTTTACCAGTACAGCTCTGCCAGTGTTAGAACTCTTGCTGGTGCTACTAGGGTAATCTGGGTGATCTTTTATCTACGTAGTTATGCCTGAAAAATATTTAAGTGTCAGTAAACCCATATGATAAAGTTTCTATACATTCAAGGTTCCAGGAACTTGTCTCAACACAGAAACCAAACCAATTTAAATAAAGAGCAAGGTGAAATAATTTAGTTAAAACAGCAGTGTTTTCTGCATAGCAAGCAAGCTGGATTTGAGTTAAGGTTTTCCTACCCCAATATTTTCAGAGTCAAATGTGGCACTTAATTCTAGAGATTAAAATGAAAATATTTAGGGGCTTATATAGACATACTTATTCTTTCAGACCTCTTATTACAAACAAACAAACAAACAAACAAACAAACAAACAAACAAACAAGCAAACAAGTAAACAACAAAATCAACCCTAAAATATTATCAATTTCACATGACTCTAGAAGCTGCTTTGAGAGAAGGGCCAATTATCTTGTGATTTGTGATAAAATCACGATATTTAGCAACACTGCAAAGATTTTATCTATCCTGACATACTAACACTAGTAGAAACATGTTTCAACAAGTTCAGCGGGCATGTTAAACTATGTCCTGGAATAGGCTAGGCCAGCTTTGTTTTCTGCTATGTCAAAATACAGACTGGCCCATCTACAAAACTGGCTTAACCAGAATAGTGCTTAACTGTGATCTTAGTTCTCAGACCAACATAAACCAGGCCAAAGATTTGCTTGGACCAAGTCAATTTCTTGAGTATTTTTTCCATGCTAGCCAAACAAGCAGTCCTATTCTAAACGTGCTATAAGCTATATTCAGACGAACCTATCTACTTATAATTCCTGTGCAGAAAGGAGAAGAAACACTTTGGGTGTTTTGTCACTTAAGCGTAAGTAAGAGCTCATTTGAGCACATCCAAAAGAACAACTGCTGTGGTTTGTGAGCATAGACTGCAGAGTTTCTTTTTCTTCTCAGCCTCTCTCACCAGTACCACCACTTTACACACACAGAATGATCTGTCTGGCTGCGTATTTGTTTCCCCAACAGATGACTTAAAGCTTCATCCAATCATTCTGCCCTGATTAATTTCAACAGGTTCCTCATTTCATGAAAAAAAAGAGGATCAGTACTTCATATGGTCATTCGCTTACAGGATTATTGCCCCATTTTTTTCATGCAGGGTACTGCCCAAATCTGCACGCTGTGGGCATCCACATAAATCCCATATGTTGTCCCCTCTGTGGATCTCTTTTTTCACTGACTATTCCTTACAGCTATAGTTCAGACGTTGCTAAGCAATAGATAGTTAACATTATTCTGTCATTTTGTTTATCACCCATAGTGATAACTATGCCTGTTAAGAGTTTGTTCTAACATTGTATGAAGTAATGTGTCCTGTGTTTCTAGTTGCATAGAATGGGATAATCTGACTTTCTGACACCAGGTTGTGGAGGATTCACCATAATGGACAGGATTTGGGTGGAATCTCTGTAGGTTTAGTTGGGCGGAAATGTGGGAAATTAGGATCAAGGCATCTTATGGTTATGTTATGATGGAAAGAAAAACCTGGACACGCAACATTGACAATACAATGTGCAACAAAGGTTGAACATTCACAATCTAATCCAAAATCTTCTACAGGTACATGTGAAAGTTGGTGAACTCAAGTGAACATTGGTGTCCATGAATACACCTTGTGCAACGTTGTTTAGAATTTTCAACAGCTTCTCACACCTAAACAACTTTAAAACATTCTTTATTAAGTACAGATGTGCAACATTTTTAGACTATACAACCTGCAATACTTCATGTTGTAATAAAACAATACTGTAAAAAGAAATCATCTATGAAACAAATTACTTTTTAATCTGCTCCCTGTTCAGCTATGCTCTCCTATCTTGCATATGCCCACAAGCTGTCTAGAATTACAGATGTGTCCTGCTGTACACTAAATGTGTGCTAATCTGCAGACTCTGGAGTCCAGCAACACAAATATAAATAACCCTCTCCAAGTTAGCAAATTATTTGCAGGGCACTTTTCAACAGAAGACGTTTGGGTGACATTTAATTATGAAGAATGAGCAAATTCTCCAAACTTACTATATTCAAAAAGAAGCTTCCTGCCAGTAGAGTAATTGTTCCTATCTTCTTTAAAGCATCTTTAGACTAATACCATTGCTTTAAGTGATATTAGCAAATAGTAAACCAGCAATATGTGCAATGTTTAGTATGGTACCTTATGTTTTTCTTGTACAGAGCCATAGAATACCATTATGTAAACACTGTTGTTATGTCTCGAAGACGCTTATTGTTAAAATCGGCCCTTTGCACAAATGCGTTTTTCAAATACTTTGTTAATTGGGAAATAATTAAAGCCAGGCTTCCCTTTGTGCTGCGGGAGCACTCCGCTGGGCAGCTATGAAAGAGCAGCTCTGTGAAGGCGTCCCGAAAGCGCAGGGGCCGCACAGCTCCGAGGCACTGCCCCACCGCGGGACGAGCAGCGCCCGGTGGCGGGATCAGCACCCGCCATGCCCGCGCTCCTCCGCACCCTCCCGGCCGCTCCCAGGACGCCGAGAAGGAGTTTCCCACCGTCTGTCTCGCTCGGTCTTCGGCTCCCAACGGGACACACCACGAGGACCGGGACCCCTCCCGTCCCGCGCAGCTATTTCGGTGTCTGCGCAGCGGAGCGACCCCTTGTTCACCCGGAGCGCCGCGCAGGAGCTCGTACAGACAGTGGCTGCGCCGCCCGGCCCCGCGGGGCTCCCACGCCACCCCTATCGGGTGCGGGACAGGGCAGGAAGGAGAGGCCATCCTGCAGCGCCCGTCCGGGGCGACGCGCGAGCCCCACTACACCTTCCCTGTGGCTGGCCGGGACAGCAACTGCGAGCGCGCTGTTCTTGTCCCGCCGTNCTCCGCTCCGCGACAGAGGCAGAGCTACCGCCGGGTTGTCGGCAGTAGCAGCAGCCACTCTTTCCCTTTCTTCCGTCCCTCTTCCTTACCTCCCACCCTCCTTCCGCGATCCGCCTCCCACCAGCGGCACCAGCTCCACCCGGCACTGTGTGGCTCCTGGCGTCTTCGCGGCACCGCCGAGCCGGCACGGCCCAGCTCCTCTCCCATGCACGGCACTGCCTCGCCCAGGGACTTCCGCGCTCGCCGGGGAGCGGCTGCTGTAAGTTGGTTGCCGCCGACCCGGTGCAGCGCCCTGCAGGGAGGGGAAGCGGGCGGGTAGCGGCGGGACAGAGATGGGGGGGCAGAGCTGCCGCCGCGCTGCCGGTGGTGCTTTAAGCGGGCTGCCTCGTTGGTCCCCGGCACAGGCGGAGCCGGGCTCTTCTCCGCGCTGTACGGTACGCCGGGTACCAGCGGGGCATTGGTGGGTAGGCATTCGCGGTGGTTTGCTGTCTCTTGTACTCAGCTGCCTTTGGAAAGCGTCAGGTCCTGTTACGGATGCTGCTAGCCTCCCCGGTGGACTTCAGCTTCCTGCTTGGGGCCCCGGGCCGTGCGGAGCATCCCTCAGCGGGCGTGAGGCAGGGCAGGGAATGAGCGAATGCGTCGCTGCTCCCTGAGCTGCCTGCGACGCTGCTCTCCCTGCGCCGATACAGAAACTCTTGCACGTGGTATTGCTCTGTAAAGGAAACCAAATGCATTTTAGCTTCTCGCACTGGTTTTTATATTAGTCTGGGAAGAAACTCGGCAAGTTTCTTCTCAGAGACGGAGTTATTTAGGCTTTTTGATGGGGCGAACTGAGGGGAATTTTCGTTCCTCAGAGAGTTGCGTTTCTTTGTTTGCATGTGGTGAGCTGTAGTGCATTCCTAGCAGGAGCAGCGTGTTCTGCTTTCTGTCTCGCTGCAGGTCCTAGGCAGTCACTGAGTGTGAAGACTTTAGGCAGTGTCACGATTTGCTTCTGTCGCACTGATAGCATCGATGCAGATTTAGCAATTGAAAGCGGTGTTAGTTTCATCTATGGGATGATTAGTAGATTTTCCTCTCTTTCAGCTGTTTCACTGATTCTAAAGCAAAACGCAGTCACCACCGTATAGTTACAGAGTCGTATTAAAATGAGCGTGCATCAGGGATGTGTCAGTAATTTGAAAACACTTGTTTATTTGATATAAGCTGAGATCTGCATGCTGTAGAACTGTTAAGTAGGACAAGGAGCCTGTTGTTTAGTCTTAAAGTAGCGTTTACTACTGGGCTGCTGTGACAAGTAGCCTGTTGAAGTGTAATTATAAATCAAAGTCTTGGTTCAGCCTCTGTTCCTAGATAAAATCTATATCTGTAATTTACTGACCATGTCTTGTCTTTTATATACAAATACTATTTCTAAGGAAAAAAAAAAAGCCTGAAGGGAATTGGCTAATATTCACTATGAAGACTTGATCACTTATTGTAAATTACCTCTGCTGAAGTATTTGAGGCTGGCATAATTTCCAACACCAAACAGAGAAATTGAGATGTCATTTTTGCATTTTATTATTCTTACAATATTCTGGATTGACCTAATTGCTCAAGCAGGGGCAATTAGGCAGGAGACTCAGGCTATTTACAGAAATGTTGCCTGTTAGTTAATGAGGATACTTGCTTCTAAGGGTGTTTATTTGGCTACTCCATGTGCAAAGTCATCTCAGCACCACTCTGGAGAAAAAAGATGTCTATAGATAATTATCTTTGTTCTGTTTGGGGAAATATGTTAGCTTATCTTAAATGTGAATTGACATATTTTGAATTCCTCTCAATAGATGATGTTTTGACAATAAAGGCAGTCCTACAGGAGCAGTTCAAGACCAGCATATATGAAATCTACTTCTCACCAAGGACTAAGTCTTCTGTTATAGTAGGGTGAAATGCTGAGTGCCTTATTCAGTAGCTGTTTGAGAGGGGGTTTTATACAAATTTTTAATTTTTTTACAGTGGTATTTGTTACTATGGCTGTGGGTGGGCTTTGAGTAACAGACTGTAATCTGTTCCTCCCCTCTGCATGTGGTCTGTAGTTCACTAGCCTCCACTGTATGTATAACTGCAGGGTGGGTTTTTTTTTTTTTATATTTGCCTCTATTTTGTTGTGATTATGGGCTCATTCTGAATGGTGCTGAACAGGCCTTGCTCATGGGAGTACACAGCCTGGTCAAAGATCTAAATGCCCTTATCTGCAGCCTTTAATGTGAACTTTACCTGCCCTATTTCTGAACCCTGTGTGCATGATGAAAGAAAGTTTTCAGTATACTCTGAATTCCCCCAATATGTAGGGGCAAAGAAGAGAAGCTGTGTTCTCACAGAGATCCTGACATGCCTAGACTGTGATGTCTACATGCACATTCAGTTAACTGAAATGGAGGGTGGGGGGCAGTGAGCATATTCAGGTCGTGATTATTCTGTGGGGTGTTTAGCTCCCATCCTGCTCACTGGTAGGAAACTTGAAAAGAGTAAGTCCTCAGTGTGAGGAAAACCTATCTATAGAGATCCAGTGAATACTGTGCCTTGCATCATAACAGCATTTAAAACAGAGAAGTGCCTGGAAAAGTTTGAAAATTTTGACAGTAAATTGTTCAGCTTCCTATTTGTGTCTTCAAACTGATTGTATACTATTCTAACTAATATTATAGTATTTCAGGCCATGACCTTTCTGTAATCCCTCAATTCCAGGAGATTTCAACCTGTAAATGATTAGTATCTTATTTTTGGCTATAGGTTAAGTGGGTTATTTTGGTCTGAGATTAGTGCTCAAGATCCTCGAATGCCATCTGGGTATTTTTTTTTTTGCCACACAATACAACTTCATTAAAGGTAATTCAATTTTTTTTTAAATTTTTTTCTTCTAAAGGAGTTTGTGTTTTGATGACATACCAGCTGCCTTAAGTTGTTCTGCACTCAGTAAATTTAATAGATTGGTCTAGGGAGGAATCACTGGTATGATCCCTTTCTAAGCTTTTGCATGGAGTGAGACAGGTACTCTGCCTTGTAACTCTGCTGTGCAAGACTTCTCTCTGTTTTGGAGGACTCGCTCTTTTCAATCCCAGTTAAGTTTCATCAGGCAAATTGTGTTTCATATTAAAGAAAATGGCTATGGTAATTTTACAGTAAGGTGTGTGTCTATTCCTTGCTTTAAGTTGGGTTTAAGGGCTTTTTTTGCTGTAACTGAAGGGCAAGGTGTATCACAGACTTGCTGTTGTTCAATATTGTGAATCAATTACATTAGCTTAGATCGTGAGGAGGATTGCACTAGCTGTGCTGCAGTTAGACTGCAGGTGTTGCCTGCTCCACAGATATCACTTGGATGTTGGAGACAGGAACAGGTGATATGAGCAGGCTGGGAGGCCATCAGCAACAGCCAACGATTATTGCACGGGAGCTCTTCTGTGGGCTCTTTGAATTTCCCACTCTTGCACAGATGATTGGTCACAGCTCTTAGGCCCGCCCAACCCCTGGCCAATAATACGGGCGTATCTGTGGTTCAGCGGGATTGGCTGAGGCCCCCTGCTTGATTTTGAACCTGTCCTATCAATGACGTGCCTGGGGCCTTGTTTAAATTGTAGCGAGTGATGAGCTAGCTGGTCCAGTAAGTGTCTGTCATGGCCAAATGCGGACCAGCTATAGCTGCCACACATGTACACAGATTACTTGTTGTGAAGTGGACTCTGCTGTCCAAATTAAACATGTGGTTTTGATTTTGTCAATGTTTCTGGTCATATGACTCTAGAGAAATACATGTATTAAAAAATGCTATATTTGAGGCTTGTAAAGCTCTTGTATTATTTTGAAGCGTGAAATGTGGGAATGAAATTCTACAGTTCTGTACTGCTTAGAGATGCTCAAGTATACGAAAATGGCTTTGTGAGAGCAAAGTATATCCACATTAAAAACCTTAACAAGTGGCCCCAGGTCATGCATGACATAGTATATTGCATGCTTTTCAGGTAGACCTTTTAGCCATTTCTTGATTTGAAGGTGCAGTAGAAGATATTCTGGACATGCAAACAGCATAGTAATTAGGCAAGTTTGGTTTGTGGCTTTTGCTGAGTTTTCTCTGCAGTTTGAAGAGAGAGAAGTGAGATTATTACAGTACCAGTCACAGCCACAGCTTGCACTGAGTTCTGTGTGTGTCATCTCCTTCTATTTGCACTGGGGCTTTTTGGCCACTAGCTTTGTATTGCTGCCAATATTCCTCCCTTACCCTATACTCCATACTATTTTGACTTGACTCTTAGTTGACTCTGGAAGCTTGCCTTCTGTTTTATGCCTCCTCAAAACTTCATAATGAAATAATGGCTTAATCTCTGTGGACCTGACTCTCCAGGTGGCTTCAGAGGCAGTTTCAGTGACTTTGGCTGGTAGTCAAAACATGTTTTTCTGCTGATCCTGCCTATGTATATGCTATATCACTATAGCAAGCAGATAACAGACACTGAATTCTGGGAATAAAGGCGGAATCTGTAGAATTTATTAATCATATTTTTTTTTACAGTTACACAAGTCTGAATGTATGGTTGATACCAGGGTTTTATTTTTAAGTTGGGGGTCTTTTTTTTTTCATTTTGTGCTGTTGCATTTGGAATCATTATACCAAAAGGAAGCGTCCTAATGGGATTAGTAAGTTTTTGTTCTCTGTGTAGCTTTTGACATTCCTTAGGTATTCTGTCCAGTAGCTCTTCCTGCTATGATTCAGTACAGGAGAATGTTTCAAGCGTGTGCATGTGTATATATGTAATGAATCAGCTGGTCTAGGCTGGGGAAGGGTGAGAAAATCAGTCCTGGTTCATTTTCTTTCTCCAACTTACTTGCTTACTGTATTGCTATGAAAGTTGGAGATCAGGTTTCCCAAGATAAACCTGCTCTTGTGCAACAAATTTAGACTATGTCATTTATGAATCTCAGCTTACAAAAAAATAAATGCATGCCAAAGGTAGATGTAATTCTCTGTCCACACAGCTGTAAATTAAGGCTTTTTCTCGCCCATCCTGTAGTGAATAATGGACACATTTTTGATATGTAAAACTAATAATGATTTTACTTTTATTTATTTTTTCTGTGCTTATAGGTGTGAAAAAAAATGTCAGTCAGCATGCATGAAAATCGCAAGTCTAGGGCCAGTACTGGCTCCATAAACATATACTTGTTCCACAAGTCATCCTATGCTGATAGTGTCCTTACTCACCTAAACCTCCTGCGTCAGCAGCGTCTCTTTACCGATGTACTTCTCCATGCTGGAAACAGGTCGTTCCCCTGCCACAGAGCAGTTCTAGCTGCTTGCAGCCGCTATTTCGAAGCAATGTTCAGCGGAGGACTGAAGGAGAGCCAGGACAGTGAAGTCAACTTTCACAATTCTATTCACCCAGAAGTCCTGGAACTTCTTCTTGACTATGCGTATTCCTCCAGAGTTATCATCAATGAGGAAAATGCAGAGTCACTGCTGGAGGCTGGTGACATGCTGGAGTTTCAGGACATTCGGGATGCTTGTGCAGAGTTTCTGGAGAAAAACCTTCATCCCACCAACTGTCTTGGTATGCTGCTGCTGTCAGATGCTCATCAATGTACCAAGCTGTATGAGCTTTCTTGGAGGATGTGCCTTAGCAACTTCCAGAGTATCAGTAAAAGTGAAGACTTCCTCCAACTGCCAAAAGACATGGTAGTGCAACTCCTTTCCAGTGAAGAATTAGAAACTGAAGATGAAAGGCTGGTATATGAATCAGCTATCAACTGGGTAAACTATGACCTAAGTAAGCGTCACTGTTACCTGCCGGAGCTACTGCAGACAGTGAGACTGGCCCTCCTGCCAGCCATTTACCTTATGGAGAATGTGGCCATGGAAGAACTTATTACCAAGCAAAGGAAAAGCAAGGAGATTGTAGAAGAATCAATAAGGTGCAAGTTGAAGATCTTACAGAATGATGGAGTGGTCACCAGCTTGTGTGCCAGACCCCGAAAGACTGGCCATTCACTTTTTCTCTTGGGTGGCCAAACCTTTATGTGTGACAAGCTGTATTTGGTGGATCAGAAGGCAAAGGAGATCATTCCAAAGGCTGACATTCCAAGCCCACGGAAAGAGTTCAGTGCTTGTGCCATAGGCTGCAAAGTGTATATCACTGGGGGACGAGGATCAGAAAATGGAGTCTCCAAAGATGTGTGGGTATATGACACCCTTCATGAGGAGTGGTCAAAGGCTGCTCCCATGCTGGTAGCCAGGTTTGGCCACGGCTCTGCTGAACTTAAGCACTGTTTGTATGTAGTAGGAGGGCACACTGCAGCAACTGGTTGCCTTCCAGCTTCCCCTTCAGTATCCTTAAAGCAAGTAGAACAGTATGACCCCGTGACCAACAAATGGACTATGGTCGCCCCACTGCGAGAGGGAGTGAGCAATGCAGCTGTAGTCAGTGCAAAGCTGAAGTTGTTTGCTTTCGGTGGTACCAGCGTTAGCCATGACAAGCTGCCCAAAGTCCAATGCTATGATCAGTGTGAAAACAGATGGACAGTACCAGCCACCTGCCCCCAGCCCTGGCGCTACACAGCTGCAGCTGTTCTGGGTAACCAGATTTTTATTATGGGTGGAGATACTGAATTCTCTGCATGCTCTGCTTATAAATTCAACAGTGAGGCATACCAGTGGACTAAGGTGGGAGATGTGACAGCAAAGCGAATGAGCTGCCATGCAGTGGCATCTGGAAACAAATTGTATGTGGTTGGAGGCTACTTTGGCATTCAGAGGTGCAAAACATTGGACTGCTACGATCCCACTTTAGATGTATGGAACAGCATAACAACTGTGCCCTATTCGTTAATTCCCACAGCATTTGTCAGCACATGGAAGCACCTCCCCTCCTAATTGTGTATATGTTGGCAATTACAAGTTATCAGGTAAGAAATAACACCTTTGAATTTCACTGTAATAATGCTTTTCAAAAAACTTTTCAGCAGCAGCTCTGAGGAGGGGTGAGTATGTTTGATGCAATTTCACATTTGGATCACCTGAGACACATATGTTTGCAGGCTGTTGTAAACCAGGCACCATGTCTGTGACAACACCAGATCCTGGAAGTAGTTTGCCACATTTCTTGCACCCACTTTTACAAGGCCTTTTCTTGCATGATTTAGATGTAAAGGACTGAGCAAAAAGAACATTTTTCACTTGTGGGGAAATGCAGATAATCTTTTGGAAATTGGCTCTGGCTCTAAAGTACTAAATGCATGTTAAACAAAGGTTTTAGTGACATTTTTCTGATGACTGAGACTAGGTCACTCTGCATCCAGTAATAGTACCCAAAAAAGATAAAGTAAATTCTGATCTGAAGCCTGATAGTGAATTCACTTGCATTTTGATGCAGACAGCCTTTGGAGAAAGCTGCTGTCTTATGACAGGTGTTTTACAGGGAGTTCAGGCCTAATTTTTAATCTCAGCTAGACAGTGTGGTTACATCTGTGTGACTAAGGTTAGATTTTCTCCATTGTTACACTTTAAAATACAGATTTTTCAAAATACCTGTGCTTATATATGCTGAACTAGGAATAGTGTCAGAAAGATGTGTAATTAATATTGCAGCCTGAAATAATTACTAGTCTATAGCACACACTGTTCCAAAACAATTTAATTATACATAATCGGCCAGGTTCTTACCAGATGCAACTTCAACATTGAATCTTCTCACAAGCAAGTCTGAATTTGGTCTTGCTTGATTAGTTGTTGTGCATTTCTTACTTTTTTGGGAGGAGGGGAGAAGAGTTTTGCATTTAATCTGTGTATTTTCAACAAACCTGGCAGACTCCCATTTGTTTTTTGTTGCTTTTATTCCCCACTTCCTCCTTGTGACTTTAGTACAGAGTCTGTTACTCCCAGCCAAATAAATACAGTGATGGCCTTGATCCTAAATAATCAATGCCCTGTGAATGGTAGTTTCTTTTTAGATTTGAGCAGTGTATATTGTACCCATGAATGCAGGCAGATTATAAGAAAAAGGCAAAAAAAACAAGCTATGCATGTGCCTCTGGGTTACCTAGAAGTTCAGACTGAAGAGGTTCTCTGGAATGTAGGAAGAAGAACTTGTGTGTAAAGACTTCTCCAGGCTCTTCTGTTTGGGAGAGATCATTGGGGAGTTTTTTTTTCTGTTTTTTGCAGCAGTAGACATTTGCCTGACTCTTGCGGTAAATGCAACCCCCAAAGGTCTTTGAAGCAGTGTAGATAGTGCAGACAGTTACTCTTGTAGTTGCCTTTTAGTTGTCTGGGAGTTTTGACTGAGTAAAAAACATGAGGTTGGGCCCATGCAAAACACCAGCTTTGAAATCTACTGTGAGATGGGGCAGTCTGATGCTCTTCTCTGAGGTGGTTGTTTGCCTTGAAAACACTACCTCCTCTCCTCTCTCCCTTCTCCTGCCTTTGTTTTTCCAGACTTTTCTTCGGAAAGCATAGCAAACCCTAGAGACTTACCAAGTCCTGATTACTGACCGTAATTGGTCCCCTGACAGCAAATGGAAGCCCTCATTTCTGTGTGTCAGCTTCCTGCCTAGCTGGGAACTACATCTTGTTATCTTCAGTTAATTTGCATTATTACTGACTTTATACAGTTCTTAGTGTTATCAGAACAGCAGTATTGAATGCCCAGACTCAGATCTGTGCCAAGAAAAATATTGACTTATTCTTCTGAGTTTGACTTAATTGTTCTGGAGTTTACAGTGCATGAGGGAGTGTTTTATTTTGAAAAAGGGTTCTCTGAATATAACGGTGCAAAAAGCTTTCCTTTACTCTGCAGTATCTTGTTAAAGCCATTATTTTATCTTCAGTAATGCACAAGATAACTGGCTTAACTAGCACTCAAGATAACTGGATGTAGCTATAGACTGAAATCTCTCCAGTGCTGTGTGCTCATCCAGCAAGTAGATTGCTTTTTTTCCTACTGACTCCTGCTGCTTTGTTCAGTGGGTGGGAGGGCCAAAAAGGAAATTACTTGTGATTACTCTGTTTTCGTGGCTCTGTGTGGCCCGAGTCTGACAGCTTTTAGGAAGTCTGCTTTGTCTTGTTCCTCAGATTTGGGAATTTTGAGTTGGGCTTTTTCCCCTCTGTTTTGGAATTGTTTATATCTTTTTTATGTTCATCCCATGACAAGAAACACTGTTTTAACTTCAGTGTTGATAGTGTGTTTTGATGAGAAGAATGTCATGCTGTGCTGAAGAATGTCTAGAAAAGACTAATCAACACTGAGTGGACCCTTTTCTAGACATAAAAAAATAGCCCACACTTGCATAAATACTATGGACCATTACGTAGGCTGTGTTGTTTCCTGTGAATATTCTCTGTTGTTCTTAGATATCACAGCCTGAGACATGCGGTGTGTTCAAAGGATCTGTAAGTGCACTAGAGCTTATTTGTGTTGTCATGAAGTAGGATTTGCCTTCTAAAATTCTAGCAGTGCTCTCAGAAATTACTGTGATGAGCTGATGATGGTTTGGAAACTGGAATTTTGATAGAGCTTCACAGTGAAAGAGCAAAGCACAATCTCAGCATCCAAAGGCTGAGCTTCTCATTGAATAATTGATTTTATAAAGGACTCTAGGATGGATTTATTGATTGATGGTATATTGCTGAGTAAAAAGAAATTAAGCAGAATTCTGCTTAAATGAAAGTATATGTATTTTAAGTAAGAATTCTATGGCCCTCTCTCTGTTGTAAGTAAATTCAATATAGAATTTGTTCAGGTGAGCAGAGGTATTAGGGCAAGAGACCTTCCCCTTCCTTTCTGCTTTGCTCCAACCAGGTTTGTTTTGGCTGAGGTATAAAAAAAACTCTTCACTGAGTGTTCATGTGGATTTTTGTGAAAGAGAAGTTACAAAAGGTTGTTTGCTTAAAACAAGTCCAGAAACTTTTAAGTTTGTGGGAATATAAAAATGTGGAAGTATGCAGTATACAGAGTCCATCACTTCAAAATGTATCAGGCTGCTTTGATTTAGGTTTCAAGTGACTGAATTTTTACCCAAAAAATTAGTCAGTCTTCCTGCAGTCAATAGGCTGACTTGCAGAGTAATGTTAATAAAATAATAAAGTCAGAA
>VXBU01019133.1:99046-110856 GCA_013400315.1 Bombycilla garrulus
CCTAAATAATTTTGTTCTTGACTGGTTGATGTATTAGTAGTTGGGTATTTCACAAGAACTTAGAGGTTCAGGGCACGCAGGGA
This sequence comes from Bombycilla garrulus, assembly GCA_013400315.1. NCBI lineage: Eukaryota > Metazoa > Chordata > Aves > Passeriformes > Bombycillidae > Bombycilla > Bombycilla garrulus. The sequence goes on from VXBU01019133.1 coordinate 99,130, forward strand.
AGCCCGTCAGCTGGGTTGTATTCTAAGCCTAGCTTTTAGATTTTCTTTGACATCTAACAAAAACATAATAGTATAAGGTTATATAAGGTAGATGTGGTATCTATGGTATATTGTTGCAGTAAAACTTTTTAAGTAATTTCTTTCTCCTTTCCCTCCACCTCTTCCCATGCTTTCAGTTTACTCCTTTATTAGGAGAAGAGAATTGGAACCTCAGATCTGGAGAAGTTTTTATGAAGAAAAATCATTCAGCATCTCTTGCATTTGTAGAAAATCATCGGCACCTTGTAAATTATCCAACCTAGACATGAAGGAATGGGAGAAGAAACCCCTGCCGTCAGTGCTTCAACAAGTGATTTAAATATGAATGGACAAACCTCTGATCTTGTCCTTGTGTTTGTAATTGTGGATTAATGCTAATGTTAATCAGTCCTTCAAAGATGAAGAAACTAGACACAGAACTTCTCTTAGCTGTGCACTGCACAGCACTTGATTTCCATGGACCCCACTGCTTTTATGCGAAATTTGAAATGGTTGTCACCTTTCTTTGTGGTGGTTTGAAGTGTCAGCGCCAGCTGCTGGGGATGCAGGCCAGGTCTGAAACAGCAAGATGCTGCTGTGAATGAAGATACAGCAGCATTGCTGCTGAACTCTACTGACTGGAGTGTGCTTGCCTGTGGGCAGTGCCTACAGCATCTGTTACACCCTGTGTTGCATTGTCCTGTGTGCAGTAAGTGGCCTTCTGCTTCATAAGGACCAGTCCAGTGGTGAAAAGTTTTTGAAACAGTGGGGAACAAACACTGCATCCCCAAAATGCTCATTATTCCTGTTCTTCCCTATATTTATAATTCAATCTGTCCCTTTCCTATTATGTTACTTGGTGTAGATATAGTTATTTATTGTTCAGTGCTTGCATGCTGAAACAATGCCTGCAATTGTCTTCATGTTGCAAGGGCTTGTGTGAATTGTATGTTTTGCACATATTGTGATTGCTGACTTGCTCTGCTGCACAAAGAAAGAAAATTATTGGGTAACTGTTGGAGGTGGGAGGGAGGAGTGGCTTCCCAGTCGGAAATGGAAGGATTACAAAACAGGATTTTAAATTACACGTGTTCTAAAGGAAGAGGCCATGGAGGTCACTTTCTCAGGCCACCAGCTCCCCAGGTTGCATGTGGTGTGTCTTGTAGATGGTGTCCTTGCAACATTTCATTTGTTTGTCACGTCATTCAGTTTCTAACCTGGAAATAGCCAAAGTCTCTTAAAACACTTGCTTTGTGCAGCTTCCTGATTGCAATGCAAATACTGTGGAAGAGCTTCTGGATACCAAGCCCAGATGAAGTCATTGTCCAAACTTATTTATTTATTTATTGGGTTGGAGGAGGGTTACCTACAATATAGCCACATTGTCCTGAAGGAGTGGAGAATGGTGATTCAAGAATAAAAATTTAAAAAAACCTCAACATAGGTTAAGGATGAAGTCTTTAAAAAAAACCAAAAAAACAAAAAAAAAAAAGAAGAAATAGCAGCAATTTTGCACTGACTGGATTGCCTCATCCATCTGGATTTCAGATAATCTGAGTGGCCAGATGTCAAAGACCCAAGTGCTCTAGAAAAATTCTTATGGGGATAGAAAATTAATTTCAAACCTCTTATCTCATAAAAGAAAAAAAGCCCTCAAACTCTGCTGCTTTTTACTTTTGTTATCCAGGTGTGTCTTTTATGACTTGGTTGCTCAGAAGCCTCAGATAATTCTGGGAAACCAAACTTTGAGTTTTAAATAAAATTGTTTCTTATTAGTCTGGTCTTTGGGCAGAGATGAAGCTACTCTTTTTCTTAGGAATTTCAGAAGCTTGTGTTTCTTTCCCAGATCCTGTCCTGAAGCTTGTATTGTATTGTATTTTTTCTTGATTGTTTCTGGAGCCCAATTTAACTGGCACATTCAGTAACATAGTTGTTGTGTGCCATGGTATAAGTAAACAGCTGCATGTGTGCATGCAAAACAAAAGTAGTCACATTGGTGATGCTTGCCTTTCTCTGTGTGACAGTGATGTAGCTGTATTTGTGAAAGCTTTGTCATCTGAAAGTGTTTACATTGGTCACTGGAAGTTTCTCTGTGCTGCCTTACATTTGATTTGCTGTTTGGAGTAGACTCTTTACATTTCAGAAATAAAGTATTTGGAGTTCTGTGAGTTCTGAGAGAACATTGATTAATCAGCAGTCATTTGCAGTTTTTAAACGGGTGTGTTCCAGCTAGATGTGGTAAAATTATAGTTCCACTGATGAAACTGATTCCTTGAAGTAGTAGATTTAAAAAGTATTTAAATCCACAAGCTCTTTACCCTTGCCTCACCTTATACAGCCTTTAGCAATAGGAAAACAGATTAGGATAGGTCTCCTTTCTATATCCCTGTTACCTGCATGGGTTGCCATGTTGAAGCAAATAGCCCAGAATCTTTGTTGGCCTTTCATCTTGTGGATCACTCTCAGCAGTGTGAAGAGAGCCATAAAATCAGACTTCCTGTGTTTTGCATGTCCTCTCCCCAGGCACTAGCAATTACATAAGGTACAAGGAAGTAAAGAACTGGGTCCCCAGGGGCCCCCGTGTTTGAATAAGGACATGCAGCTTTGAGATATGTGTTCTCTGTCAAGCTGATCAGAGTCCAGAGGTGAAGCTGCCTTGCATCTGACTGTTTAGCTTATGAAATCTGTTCTGCAGCACCATGCAGCTTCCAAAAGTGGTATGAATTTTCTGCAGCTGTTTCCAAACTTGTGGTCTTCTTTCAAGTCCTCAATTAATTCCTGTGTGTAGGCTGAAGGAAACTGAAGTCAGGGTGGGCCTCAAGTTCTACAGGGAATACACTAGGCTCTTGATCTGTGAATTGTTGTGGGAATCCTGGCTAACTGCTTGAACACTTCAGTCCTGCAAAACACGCCAGACTTAGAAGAAAATGCAGTTCACAGCAGAGTGCACACAAAAACCCTGGCCTAAGACGGGAAGGTTCCTCTTATTTTGCAGGCTGGTTACTGTAGAAACATGTAACAAAGGACAGCCTTCCTATTCTGGTATAATAGTGCAGCCCATTTTCTATGTGTCTGACACCTGTCTGAATAAGAGTGATTAGAACTGAATAATGTTCCCATTCCTGGCCATTAAATATGTGGTTCAGGTGCTGAAAGAAAACTGCAACTGAAGAAGTAAAATTGTCTATGTTGTTTGCTCCTATGTCTTAAGATTTTGTAAAACTCACTTTTTTTTCACAGTGTGAAACTGAAGGTCAATAAATTATTAGTTATTTCCTCTCCATGGAATGTTTATTTGAAGTGTTGTCTCTTCCTCCCCTCTTTCTTCACCCCTAAATGCTTTGAATCCTTTATAATACCCTTTTTTATGTCCTCTTAAAAGAAGCACATCAGCAACATGCAATTAAATGCTTTGGTTTAAGCTTCTGCTTCAGCTGCACTTTCCTTCTCTTTGTTCTCTTCTGCTGTTTTTACTATGATCTCTATCTCAAAGTTCAGCAGTTAATAGTTGGAGAGCCTCAAAACATTTAAGAACAGGAAATGCAAGTTTGTTGGTGCTTGCAGTACAGTTTAGTTAGTGCCTGATACCACTTGGAAGTGGAATTAGGCATCTTGAATCCTTTCTAATTATTCTTAAATCAGAAAATGCTGGCTGTGTGTAACACATTTGAGTTGTTCATATACATATATAGTCAAACTGTTTAAACTTTTCATCTTACTTTCATTTTTTTGTGTATACATGGTGGTGGTGGTTTTTTTCCTAGTTTTGGGTTTTTTTGTTTTTTTTTTGGTTTGGTTTTTTTTTTTTTTTTTTTTTTTTTTTGTTTGTTTGTTTGTTTGTTTTAGCTGGTTGGTTATGTTTTTAAATACGATTTTTATACTATTGATTTTCTGCATTAGCTTAGCACCTGTCTGGCCTGAAGGTGTTGCTGAACACTGTCCAGATATAAAATAGCAAGTTTTTAGACATCTTCTAAATTACCTCTGTTAAAACTCCTGCAGCTGCCCTGTGAAAACCCACAGGTTTCTTTGTGGTCTTTCTTTGCTCAAAAGAGCTGGGGCCATAGTATTAAATGACTTTCTGGCCTTGGCTTGGTCAACCTGTGTTTGAGATATTTGCCATCAGTTTTGGCTGGGGGAGGGACACACTTAGAGAATCTTTAAATATGGAAAATACCAGAAGAAATCAGCCTTTCCACAGAACAAGGTACGGTTAAATTAGGTTCAATGCTTATTGCAAGCTCTTTGGTGGACAGTGACCTGGGTTGGTTTCCTTTATGTGGATTTCACCAGGGCATGGGACGCTGACAGCAGCACTGGGCATGAACTAACTGCTGTAGTGATTCAATGTCATTTTAGGGCACTGGGTTACTTATTCTATCTGGTCATGGATTCAAACTCCTTTGCTTAGAAGTTTTCTTATACTGGAGGTTCTGATATTTCTGGTGAAACTGTAAAAAATTTATTACATTAAGGTTTTAAACAACTGATGATCTGTACAAGACACCTACAAGGCTTTTGCTTTATTCTTAGTAAGTATGGAAACTAAATGCCTTGAATGATGATAAAAAATTAGCTCATAAGCATTGACTACAGCTTCATCAAGCATCCTGGGGTGATCAGCCCTTACCTGTGAAAGTCTCAAAGGCCCTGTTTATGCTAGTAAATTGAATATGCCTGGAGATGGTCTGGCATGGAGGCCAGCTGGCAGGAAACAGCCTTTAGCACTTTGAGCAGCTCATGTCCTGGAAAGACAGGGTGGCTGCATGAAAACTGCTTGGAGTGGCTGTTGGGCTGCTCTTGCTCCTGAACCCTGCCCAGGAACACTCCAGAGGAGTGCAAGTTTGCATGGGCCAAAACCATGTTGGGGCTTCTCAAATGATTGAGCAGAACTGACTGTTCTGTGTCTGCAAACATACCAGAATACAGTTTGATATATTACCATTGTCCCAGCTGGAACTATGAGTAACATCACCTTTAGGTCCTTGATATCTGGGCGGACGGATAACTAGTTGTATGTCCTGGCATCAATGACTTAAATACTGATGAAGGTGGAGGGAGGAAAGAATGCTGTCTCCGGGTGACACAGGGTAAATGGCTCCTGAAGAGGTGGAGTCATGCACCTTCAGATGCAACAACATGAAGCTTTGGAAGTGCAGAGAGAAGAGGGTAGGAGTGTCCACAGTGTAGGTGAAAAATGTTTGGCGTGCCCAAAACCTTCCTAGTGGGAGTGCCCTGTGGGCTTTGCAACAGGTGCATGGTGTCTCCTTGTTTCAAAAAGAGAAAATGGATCAGAGTTCTTTCTATCAGAGCCGCAGCCCAAGTGTGCACATGGGAACACATATGTGTGCCCATAACCCTGGCTGGCAAACACAGAATGAGACAAAGTCACTTTTGTTATAATGGATCATTAGTCCCCAGTTTTACCCAGCATGGCCTCATTTTTGGTTCCTACACCTCTTACACCTGCATAATTTACTCCCTCCACAGTGTGAAAGGCTGTGATCTGAAACAGTCTGTCATCTGTGTGTGTGTGTGTGTGTGTGTGTATGCATACAGAAACATAAATACCATAGAAAAGTCATATATTTAGTCAAATTTTCATGTTTCTGTGTGACATGAAGCCAAGTACAAATTCTCTCAGTAGTAACATATGCACACAAGGACCATCTCTCTTCTGTGTGTGTTTAATAATGGTCTGTGAATTTTTAAGTTTCACTATTTGTTAGAAACTGTACATTTAAATATGAGAACCTTAAAACAAAACATGGAACATAAGGCGTGAGTGTGAATTAAAATAAGTGGCGAAATAAATTACAGATCTCTTTCATAATCGTGTTAGGCAATGCTTCTGGCCTGACAATGCTCTGATACTCTCAGGAAGCCAAACTAGACAATGTGTTGTTTTTTTGTGTGTGTGTGTGTCTAGTTACCCCAGAAACCCTAATCTGTAGCTCTGAAGCAATGGGGAGCTATGAAGGAGGCAATGCCACAGGAGTTTCTTCCAAGACCCCTCCTAATCTTTCTCTTATGTTATCAGACACTCAGTAAATTACCTAGCACTTGGTTGTAGATGAAGTTCATTAGGTATTTTGTAATCACTCTGGAATTTGTGGGTCATAGTCCATGATTCAAAGGTAAACTTTATGACTGTGTTACTTAATTGCAATTACATATTTATATGAGCCAAAGCAACAAATACAAACTGAAATTTTACAAACCTGCAGCTCTTTCCAGGAGATTTTAACATACCTCATCACATTTCAATCCAACAACAGGTTCATTAAGGAGCAAAAACTTCAGGCTGAGAAGCTGGGGCATGGGGATTGTTGAAGGGTGCAACAGAAGTAATAGCAGGGCCTCCTCAAGTCCCCCAGCACCTTCTCCTTGAGGCACCTGGTGCAGTGCACCAATCAATAAGACGTCAGGCTGCTTTGTGAGACTGGCTGTGAATACTTGTAATCTCATTCATGTTGTTAATTGGCTTGAGAAGGGTTAAAACATTTACAGAGATATTGTCTCCCAAGACTATCAGAACTAGGTCTAAAAGAAATAGGAAGGACTTGCCACCAGATAAACACAAACAGCCTGGCTTTTTACATAGCAGTGAGGAACAATAATTCTCTCAGGCAGATGGTTACTCTTTACCTGAAGAGTGCTGATAGGAAGCAAACAAGGTTAGGGAACAGCTGCTAGCAGAGTATTTACACAGACTTAAAATGTTATCCTGCTCTTTGGCATCCCTCCCAGTATGGAGAGGTACTGAGCAAAAGAAAGATGCAAATTGCACCTTTTATCTTAGAGGCAACAGGCTTCCTTTTCCATTCCAAGAATAGAAACATCTTGTCGTAAAACACTAGGAAAGAGTGTTTTAAAGCCTGGGGGTCCTATAAAGGGACTCAATCAATGTGGACTTCCTCCAAGGGTGATTGGCTGGCTGGAGNAGCTGTGTAAGAGGAGACTAGTGGTTGGTGGAAGTGTCCCTGAGTACACAGGATAGTGGTCCAGCTTTCATTTTCATGTGAATGTATCCTTTACTTTCCCTCACCCCATCTGTTCTCTTCTTGCCCATACCTGTGTAAATGGAGCTGTTGCCCCAGCCCTTATAGTTAGACAGGGAGCAGTGAATATTGCAGAATTAGGAGGAAGGGAGGTAAAAATCTTCTGGAGGCATTTGCTTACCTATTGCCACTGAATATGGTCCAGGAGCTATACGCCACAGCCTGATAATCCTGCAGAGTATCTGCCTTTGTCCTGCTCTACGTGTATGTCTCAGACACACAGCTTGTACCTATTAGCTGTTCGCAGCCCTGTATGGCACAGACCTGTGGTTAGCTGTTTCGGGTTAACTTGTCAAAAACCTTGGAAGTAGTTGTAGCATAAGGTAACAGCTGAAGTGGTGCATTAGGCAGGGCTTAGTTGGCTATAAACGGGTTAGTCATCAGTGCTGATGTATGTCCGCTGTATGTACTCTTCTGGCTGAAGCATACCTTTCACATTTGACCCTGCAAATAGGGTTCTGTAACAGCTGGGTGGATGCAGATCCTCTCATAAGGGACTGTCTTACCTTGCTCATGAGTATCCAAACACTTTCCTGGTTAATGGGGGTATTTTATGTCTTGATTTATTGGCTACTTTGCATTTTCAGCAGAACAATTTGAGATGGTACAAACAATTTCCTCTCCCCCACCTTCCACACTGGTGAAAATACCTCCCATTTGGTCACAGAGCGGTCAAGTCTGTCTTTCATCACCTGGTGGTTTGCTTTTTTTTTCAGATTTATTTGCCAGTCTTCTTGTGATGGACATTCAGTTAGCTTGATTTTCTATACAAAAGTGAATTTTTTTTTGAAGTGTGACTTGACAGTCCTCCTGGCCACAGCTCTGCAGTGTGCCGGGTACTGGGAGATGAAGGGATATCTGCTGGCTTAAAAGCAGCTTCTTGTGGGAGATGCCCAGGGTTCTGCTGAGGGATGGATGTGTTGATTACAAAAGTGTTGAGAGTGGTATTGTGAGAAACATAGAAACTTTCTTCCAGTTGGAGCAGACCGAATAGCCTTCAAGATGCTAGAGGAACTTTCCTAGGAACCTAGAAAAGATTTTGTGGGGTTTCTTCAGTGCTCACAGCTGTTGGACTTGGTTAAGACTGTATTGGGAAAAAAATAATTTCTGTCACGTACTTTTCCTACAAGAAAACATGACATTTGTGGTCAAGCAACTTGACTTTGTTAACCTCACACAGTGCATTTGGGTTTCTACTTAAAAGTTATTTTATCTGACAAATAAATATCTACAATAGAATAAATAGATATCTGCAGTAAAACATTAACTTTTTGATCAAAAGCCCATAGACATCTGTGGTCCATCTTGCTGTCATGAAAGGATATAGAGCACACTCACCTCAAGATTCATGCAGGTTGAGCTGCTGCTTGGTATTTCTTAGCTGAGACCACAGGCAATAAATGGGAAAAATGAGTGGAGCTGTTTGCAGCCCCGGAAACTGGGGACAAGACCTGGGTCCTGAGGCTCAACTTCAGATAATTACAGGTGCAGCTGCCAATAAACTATGGCAGATTTTCTCAATCTTTGCAGCTATTTTGGTCCTTAGAACTACAAGTAATTTCTTTCTCCTGCTCTAGTTAATTTCAAAGTTATAAGCATGAAAATAGTATTTGTGGTAAGAAATCCTCCAAAGCATTAAAAACTGTGGTGTGGGCTTTATAAATTCATAGACAAACTAGCTGGCTGTTTAAACAATTGTACAATCAAGCCCCCATAATAAGAATATTTAAATAAAAAGATATAACAGTAATTTTTAACCTGGTTGGAAAGGCAAATAATGGATTAATTTTGATCTCTAAAATAGACAAAATCTTTCTTTGCCCCCTATTCTTATTAAGCTAATCTGGTTAAAAGCTGGCCTATAAAATGCCTTAGCTTTCCCTCTGTCATCTCAAATACAGTATTTACCCTGAAAGCATGTCTGTGTGTGCTTAACTTCACATAGCCTGAGTACTCCTTCTGAGTTCAGTGGATTAATTCAGAGACCACAGTGTTAGTATGCATCACTTGCAGGATTGAGGCACATGCTAACAGGAAACAATTTCATGATGGAGCACTGTAGACTTCTAAAGTGAAGTGTTGAAAAAGAGCCAAACTGTAATTTTTTACTGAGTCTATCAACAAGATTGGTCCATGGACAAACAGATTTTACTTTCACTTAAGGGTGCTTGAACAACACAACAGGCAGAAATCAACTACAATGACTTGGAAAATCTAAACAATACAATTTTAATACTTTTAGATTGTCACTGTCAGAATTCATCTAGCATTTTCTTCTCATTACACTATATTAGTTTCTTTAATATGCTTTATTAGTTTCATAAAATGCAGAAACAAAAGTGTTCACTGAATATTCCCCTGTCTAGACAGTGATGTGTGCATTTTAAAAAATTAAAATTCTTTCCAGCAGTTTGCCAAGAACTGTATTGGAAGAGAGGGAGGTGATGTTTGTTTCTTCTTCTCTGAATAAATAGGAGGAGATTGACTACTTAGTGATCTTGACAGCCCAGGCTGAGACTCACAATATTTGTGAAGAATTTCATGCAAAAATCCTAAATTTATTTCTTTCTGTTCTTATGGTGATGAGAACTAGTGATCCATCCATTTTCTGCTGCTGTTGGACACCAGCAACACCTCTTATGGAGATGTGCTCAGTGAATGTGCTATTAGCACTGAGCATATCTTGGAATCAAATGCTTGGACTAGGGTTACAGTCAGGCTAGCTCAGCATCCTACATGGATTAATGACCTGATAAAAATGCATCAGAGCAGCTGTGAGAAACCCTGCAGCAAGAACCTGTGACATAGCTAACCTTCCTGAAGAGTTTCTCTTTGCTTTCCTGGGTATGAGAGAGTTTCTTTGTAGCCATTGAGACTTTGTACTGTCTCTCTCTGAGTATTCTGTAACCAGTGTCAGAGTTACAGACACAGCTCAGGGAAATGCTCTTTCTCCACCTCATTTTTCACCTGAGCATGCAGTAAGGGGATGTTGAATTGGAAAATGGTGCACATAATAATTTTGTAGTTTTATTGGTATGAAGACTGAAAATGAGTTTAAGCATCACACAATCACTGTATCTCAGGAGGGCTGAGATTGGAAAGGGCCTCTGGAAATGCTGCAGCCCAACCTTCACCTCAGCTCCCAGCAGCATCAATCATAGCAGGTTGCTCAGGGCCACGTCCAGTCAGGTTTGTGTATCTCCAAGAATGGATATGCTACAGCCTTTCTGGGAAACATGTACCAGTGTTTTACCACTCTCACAGTAAAATATTTCTGCTTATGTAGAAGTGGAATGTGTTATATTTCAGTTTGTGCCTGTTGTTTCTTGTGCTGTCACTGGACCCTGATCTGGAGTCTGGATATGTCTCCACTCTCGCCCATCAGGTCACATATCTCTTCAATTTAGCTATGTTTCAAATATAGACAGATGTTTCTCTTTTTAAGATTATCTGCTGAAATGGCACAATAGTAGAAAGGATATTTTAGTGTAGTTTGCAATCAGTATGTATGGTTTAAATAACCACGTAGAGGCTATCTCTGACCCGAATAACCACGATGCGGTACCAAATTAAGAATAATATATTATTCTATACCTGCTGAATTTAGAGTCTCTTGTGGAGTGGGCAGTATCTATCAAATCACAAATTCCATTTATTGTGTCTTCTTAATGACTGGACTTGGTGATCTGAGAGGACTTTTCCAACCTTAATAATTCAATGATTCTTTCATAAGGACTTTTACTCTATAAACCCTGAATATATTGATACAAGATATAGTCTGCTGCTGCACCACATGTGTATATGTGTTTTCATGATGCAATAAAGAAAGGATCAATGTTTTTGTGATAAGTGATAAAAATCATTGTTATGTTATAGATAGGCTGCATCTTTCCAAATGACAAGGTAGATAATCTCAGGGATGGGGGGTGGTTGATTAGCAAATGTATTAAAATCTGTAAGGTTTGGAAGGAAAATATTTCCTGTTGTTATCCAGTAAGTGACACTTTGTGCCTGTGGCTGGATCTTGATTCTGAATATTTTTGGTAATGCAGTGCTCACAAAGAAATTAGTAGGAAATGGTTGTGTGAAACAGAGCACGACTTATGCAGACTTACAACCAACAAAGTACAAATCTTGCTAATCGTGCATTCTTTTGGCACTGATGGGGCAATACATGTAGGCACTGCCTACAATACATGGAGTGGGTCCTTAATGGCCCATTATATAGGAAATGGCTCCCGGAGGGAGTTATCTGTGACAAGGTTACAATGTAAAAATATTCCAGAAGGTCTGTATTCTATCTCCATCTTCATGAACTGTTGAAACCAGGAGGGGCAGTGTTTTCCTTACCTCCTCCCCCGGACTATCTCCTGTTAATGGGCCATCAATGCCTTGCCCCATGAGTCATAGAGAACTCCCTTCGGAAGCCATTCCTGTTTAATGGGACATCAAGGACCCACCACATGACTCGTAGAATGACATCAGCCCATTGTGAGAAGCTCTGCCCAGGGGGAGGAGCCAGGCATTCCCACCTGGATATAATCTGGGAGTTCGGACAGAACAGGCATCTGCCTTCCACTGGATTCCCAGAGGAGCAGCCTTCTCTCCCACTGGATTCCCAGAGGAAGGACCAGACCCTTCAACATCA
>VXBU01019135.1:0-23235 GCA_013400315.1 Bombycilla garrulus
CTGGTGCTCCAGACCCTTTCCCAACTCCATTGACCCTTGTTGAATTTCTGGGGGGCTTTGCCATTGTTTATTAAACAAACTTGCACGGGCTGTCCAGGGCCATGCTGGAGTCACCATCTTGGAATTGTTCAAAAAACATGTGGATGTGGCACTTGAGGACCTGGGTAAGTGGTGAACATGGAGGTGCTGCTGCTTCTATGGTTGGACTTTATCTTAAAGGTCTCTGCCAACCTTAAGGACTGTGCCTTTTATTCCCCACCATCAATTTTGTCCCTTTCTGCTGGTGAAGAGGAGGGCTGGAAGGGAGCAGCTGGCTGTGGGGAAAAAGAAACTCACACATGTTTCCTTCCCAAAGAGAACTGTGTGTGCCAGGCAGAGCCCGGCCCCTGCCCCACCTCTGCTTTCGGCTGGATTTAAAAAAAAAGATTATCGGTTTCAGAATGAATCAAAGAGGATGAAAATAAGCTGTGACAAGAGTTCTCACATCATCTGAGTGCTATTTCAGTTTCTTTGAATGCCATTTCAGTTTCTTTGCATGTTGAATTTCTGCTTTAAAAAAAGAAAAGTCTGTTTTTGTCCTGGCAGAAGCTGATTTTTGGTCAGAGCTTTCTAGGATGGGTTTGGTTAATTCAGAAGGGAAGGAAAAGCTTTTTCTTATGTTCGATGTGCTGTTAAATCACAGAGCTGAGCAGTGCTGCAGAAATTTGACCCAAGAGCTGAGTGAGGTTTGTCTGAGAATTGTCCCCTCCCCTGTGACAATGGCTGTGAGGGGCTGCTCACACCCCGTGCCTCAGTTTCCCCTCAGCCTGGTTTCCCTGTGGGCTTTCAGTGGGGGCTGTCCTGGGAGCCTGGCACAGCGCAGGGTTGGCACAGGGGGGTCCCAAGGCCACATGGGTGCCCAGTGCCACTGCCCAGCCCATCCCCCCAGTGTGGGGTCACTGCAGCAGTGGTGGCTTTTGTGGTTACCCAGAAAAAGTTATAACCATGGAAAACAGAACTGGAGCAGAGTCGAAACTTCTGCTGGAGCTGGGCAGGTTCTGATCTCCAAGGAGGGTGGCAGGAACAGAGAGGAGCCCTGTGCTTTCTTCCCTGTCCTCTGTGCCCTGTCCTCTATGCCCTCTCCTCTGCCCCCTGTGCTTTCTGCCCTGTCCCCTGCCCTTTTCAGGACTTTGGCTGAGCTGCTCCAGTTCCCCCCCTCCCAGATCTGCTGTGGGATGAATCAGAGCAAAGCTCCTGGACTCTCCGATGGTTTGGGCTGGAAGGGACCTCAAAGCCCATCCAGTGCCATTCCAATGACATGGGCAGGGACACCTCCCACTGTCCCAGGCTGCTCCAGCCCCAATGTCCATCCTGGCCTTGGGCACTGCCAGGGATCCAGGGGCAGCCACAGCTGCTCTGGGCACCCTGTGCCAGGGCCTCACACCCTCCCAGGGAACAATTCCTGCCCAATATCCCATCCAGCCCTGCCCTCTGCCAGTGGTAAGCCATTCCCTGTGTCCTGTCCCTCCATGCCCTTGAAAGGCCGTTGAGTGAAGCACTTGCTGATCTGTTGCCATGGTCAAAGTGGTCAAACACTGCTGAAATTTGAGTTTTGAAGTTTAAGCTGTGCAGTGTTGGGGGTAGCCATGATGAGGATGTGGGGCTGTGGACTTACCAAGCCCTTCTCTTCAACCCCTTTCCTGCCCCACAGGTGTATCCATCCAACTCAGGTGATGACTACAGCAGGGATCCAGCTGGATATACTCCCTCGAAACCTCCCAGCACTGTGTATCCTGGAGCCTTTTATATGACAGGTGAGTTACTCCCCGCCCTGTGACCCCATGAGCCAGGCAGAGCAGGGGCAGCCTTGCCCATTGTGGACCGTGGGAGGGATTGCACATCTGGAGGGAGCTCAGGGCAGGAGTGCATGAGACACAATGCAGCCCCAAAATCATCGAATATCCTGAGTGGGAAGGGACCCACGGGGATCATCCAGCCCAGCTCTGTCCCTGCACAGACACCCCAATAACCCCACCCTGGGCATCCCTGGCAGCTCCTGCAGCTCTGGGACCATTCCCTGGGCAGCCTGGGCAGTGCCCAGCACCCTCGGGGGGAAGAACCTTTCCCTGAGCTCCGTGCCAAGGCCTGGCACAGCTCCAGCCCTTCCTGGGCTCCTGTCCCTGTCCCAGAGAGTTTGTCCTGGTTTGCTCAGCGGGTGATGTTCAGCACAGGCAGGACGTGGTGGGGACAGTCCCAGCCGCTCAGCCAGGGCTGACTTATCCCCCTGGGGGCTGGTGGCTCCCTGCTGCCGGCTCTGCCCCACTCAGCTCTGGGTTCCTTGCAGATGGACTCCATAACTCACCAGACCTGTGGAGTTCCCCGGGTGCCATGAGCCAGTCGAGTTACGGTGCCATGCTGGGCAGCTCCTCATCCCCGCTCCCACAGTCCAGCGGCTTCAACAGTTTACATCAGCATGAACGCATGGTAACGTGTCCCCATGGCTGTGTCACCTCCCTGTTACCTTCTCCCCTGGCTGTGGGCCTGGGCCACCTGCCCCAGCTGCTGAACCCCACAGCTTTTCCAGGGCCCCTCTCACCCTTGTCCCCCTCCCTGCCAGAACTACCAGCTGCATTCAGGAGAGGTGAACGGTGGACTCCCCTCCGTGTCCGGCTTCTCCTCGGCCTCCACAGCGTACGGAGTGTCCAGTCACACGCCCCCGATCAGCGGCACGGACACCATGATGGGTATGGCCAGGCACTAGAGTGACCCCTCGCCCCACGGGCGGGCACAGGCTGACCTGGAAAACCAGGGCTTGTACAAACCTGGTGCTTGAGGCATCCAACACAGCCAGACACCTTTGGTCCCTCGTGTGTCAGCTGTGCCTGGAGTCGCTGTGCGGGAAGAGGCACAGTGAGGTTCTTGCTGCTGGAGCACGTGGGTGCTGGTCTGGGGGTTTACACCTCATGGGGTGGCTCTGGAAGGAGCCCAGGAGTTCTGGCATTATCTCCTGGAGGTGCTGTGGCTTAGATGAGTTGTGGGTTGTATTTGCACTTGTGTGAAGCTGCTCCCCTAGATCTAGAACGGGAATGTTCATGCTAAGTTTGGATACCATGTTAACCCCCAAGTGCTTTAATCTCTGACCCTGCTGAACCTGTTACAAAACCTGTTTCTGAAATGAGCTTGTGCTCCTCAGGAAATGAGGATCCTGACACAGATTTGTAGGAAGAAACCTTGTTTTTCTGTGGAGAAGCAAATTTGGAATTCATAGCATCATTAGGGTTAGAAGAGACATCTGAGATCATCCAGTGCATTGATGGTTTTGGGGGTTTGAGATGCCCCAAGGTAATGGCTGTGCTGCAGCAGAGATGTCTGGTTGCTATTGGTGGCTCTACACTTCCAACCCAGAGCTTGGAGAGATGTCCATGCAGCCCCTTGACAGCTTCCAGGGGAAGGTGCCCCATGTCTGAGCTGGACAAACATTTAATTTTCAAGCAATGCACTAAAAGCAGAAAATTTCCACCCCAGAGCAGGCGACCCCAAAGAAGGTCATGTAGGGTACTGTGTCCTGCTCAGGTCTGTGCCTTCTCAGTGGCACCTATGTTCTCTCTTGGCAGGTAACAGAGGAACCACAGCCGGGAGCTCCGGAGACGCGCTTGGGAAGGCTCTGGCCTCGGTAAGGGTTTGGGATAGTCCTGACCCGCTCCCCATCCTGCTGCTGCAGGGACCCTCTACCCACAGGGAACATGAACACATGTGGTGAATGCACCCCAAATCCCTTCTGAGGGAGGGTTTTCCCCTTTCCATGGGCTGTCATCTCAGTCCTGGCATCTTTTGGTGGATGGGGAAACTGAGGTACTGGTGGCAAAACCGAGTCACTGAGGGTTGTGGCCCCACAGCCCCATTCCCCATTTCCTCTGTGCCCTCCCAGCCTGGTGCTGCTCTGCCAAGACCACCCTGGACAGACCTGGTGGCAGGACTTGCAGGTCCCAGTAGTGCTTGCCCTGTGT
The DNA here is from genome assembly GCA_013400315.1 of Bombycilla garrulus. Taxonomy (NCBI): domain Eukaryota; kingdom Metazoa; phylum Chordata; class Aves; order Passeriformes; family Bombycillidae; genus Bombycilla; species Bombycilla garrulus. The sequence continues at coordinate 3,987 of VXBU01019135.1, forward strand.
GTGCTGGTTCAAACTGTGGTCTCACTGTGTTGCCAGAGTTGCCCCGTCCCATTCAGTGATCTCGTCACAGTGGCACAGGAGTGCTGACAGTGCATCCTGCAGCAATTCCTGACAGCTCCTCCTGAGAGGGGACCTGAAGAGCCAAGGCTGCCCTCAGGGATGGTGACAGTGGGGACAGAGAGAGAGACCCCAGGGTTAATGGGGGAACTGGGGGGAACTGGGCTCGGTCTTTGTGCTGGCTGTGGATTTGGGAAGGGAGGTCCCAGCAGGTGATGGGTGCCACTGAGAGGGGACAGCTAGTTCAGGGTGGCACTGCTGACCCGTCCCCCTTCTGTCCCTGCAGATTTACTCCCCCGACCACTCTAGCAATAACTTCTCCTCCAACCCCTCCACCCCGGTCGGGTCTCCGCAGGGCCTCGCAGGTGAGTGACAATGTAAAGGGTAAGGGGGGTCGGGTTTGGTCTGGGGAGCTCCCAGGCAGCGAATCTCCCAGGTCAGCCCCAAACCCTCAGCTGGCAGCAACCCCGGGACCTTCTCCTGCCCTTCCTGACCCTGTCCCTGAGCGTCCCATCTCAGAGAGGCTGTGGCTGGATATGCCTCGCATGGGAGAAGCGCAGTAGGAACTGGGAAGCAGCCGGGTGGTTAAACCCCAAGTTCAGCACCTGCTGAAAGCTCATTCCTGGTCCCTTCAGGTCCTGTTGTGCCCAGCAGAGCTGCTGCCCAGGCTCCCTGTGCCTGGAGTGCAGCATAACCTGGCTCCAAGGTCACAACAAGTGACTGAGACCAGGGACATTTGGACACTTCTCAAGGTCTGAAGGGCTGAGCCAGAGCGGAGCTCGTAGTGCCACGCAGTGCCACAGGGTCCATGCAGTGCCACCCGGCTCTGTGGTGGCCCGTGCAGTGTCAAGCAGTGCCATGGTGGCCCATGGATTGCCATGGGAGCTTCTGTGGGGCTGTAGTGGCCCATGCAGAGCATGTCGTGCCTCAGTGGCTCGTGCAGTGCTGTGCAGTGCTGTGGTGGCCCATGAGGTGCTGCAGTGGCCCATGCAGTGTTGTGGTGGCCCATGTCGTGCCATGGTGACCCATCCAGTGCTGTGGTGGCCCATGCAGTGCTGTGGTGGCCCATGCGGTGCTGTGGTGGCCCATGCGGTGCTGCGGTGGCCCATGCAGTGCTGCGGTGGCCCATGCGGTGCTGTGGTGGCCCATGTGGTGCTGTGCAGTGCCATGGTGGCCTTAGCTGTGCTGTGGTGATCCATTGCAGTGCCGTACGGGCCACTGTGGCCTGTGCACTGTGGTGGTGGCCCATTCAGTACTGTGGTAGCCCATGCAGTGCCGTGGGGTGCCACAGTGTCCTGTGCAGTGCCGTGGTGGCCCATGCAGTGCCGCAGTGTCCTGTGCAGCACCGGGTGGTGCTGGTGTGGCCCGAGCAGTGCTGTGCATGGCGCGGTGGCCGCTGCGGTGCTCCAGTTTCCAGCCCCATCTAGTGGCAGCTGTGGCCATGGCCGGTCCCCAACTCTGCGTTTGTCTCCAGGCTCGTCGCAGTGGCCACGGGCGAGTGCAGCGGGTGCCTTATCTCCCAGCTACGAAGGGAGCCTCCACACTTTGGTGAGTGACACCAAAAATTCCAGCTCTCCTTTGCTCTCTCATCCCTCAGGGCTTGGTGGTGAAGGGTTTTTGGGTGATGACCTCTCCCCTGAACGCCTGGAATCAGCTGGTTGGTCAGGGATGGATATTTGGGTGGCAGCAGCCGAGCAGAGCTGGGTGCTGCATCCCTGGCCTGGAGTCCCTGGGCAGCCTGGCAACCTCCCCTGCCCCCAGCCCAGGCCCATCCCAGGGGTCTGGCCCAGCCCAAGGGATTCCTGGCAGGTTTCTGCCTCCCTGCCCTGAGCAGTTCCACTCGTGATCTGTCGTGCCTCTGGGGAATGGCACTGGCTCAGGAGGTTGTTCTCCCCATCCCTGCCCTGTGGCACCCGAGTCCAGGATTGGCACCAGCCATTCCAGAGTGCAGAGCAGCAGGGGGCTTTATGGGATTGCAGTCATGGAATTAGATTGGAATCAAGGAAGGGTTTGGGTTGGAGCTCATACAGTTCCACCCCCTGCCATGGGCAGAGACACCTTCTGCTAGACCAGGGTGCTCCAAGCCTCGTCCAGCCTTGGACACTTCCAGGAATGGGTCATTTAACACAGACCTGTCTCTGTCCTGCCCTTCAGCAAAACAAAATGGAAGACAGGTTGGATGAAGCCATCCACGTGCTGAGGAACCACGCCGTGGGCCAGACCTCTGCCATGCCCAGCAACCACGGGGACATGCACGGGCTGCTGGGCTCAGCACCACCACACAGTGCCACCGTGGGCAGCCTGGGCCAGGCCTTCCCCGCCTCAGTCATGGCCCTGGGGAACAGGCACCCGAGTCTGGTGAGTGGCAGCGTTGTGGCAGCTGGCAGGGACACGCTGGGAACAATGTCACGCGTGGCATGTCCTGGTGTTCAGGTGGACATTGCCTTTGGTGCAAGAATAGCTCAGTGTGGTCCAGCTTGGGTCAGGTGTTGGCAGAGTTGCATGGGTGACATACACAGAAATCACTTCCCGTGTTCCTGCAAAGGAGAGTTGAGTCATAGAATCCCAGAGTGGTTTGGGTTGGAGGGACCTCAAAGCTCATCTTGTTCCACCTCCTGCCATTCCCAGGGACATCTTCCACTATCCCAGGCTGCTCCAAGCCCCATCCAGCCCCCTGGACACTTCCAGGGATCCAGGGGCAGCCACAGCTGCTCTGGGGACACTGAGTCCACCCTTGGCACAAGCTCTGTGTGCCCTTCCCTTGTGCCCCTTCTCAGGGGAGGCAGAGGTAGTGAAAGAGCTGGTTTTCTTTCCCTGCAACATGACTGGAAATCCCTCAAAACTACTTCAAGGTATCCCTGGGATATGCAGGGAGGAGAAGAAGGATCCAGTGGGTACAGAAGTACCAGATGTCACCAGGAATTCCCTGCTCTGAATGGTTTGTGCAGGCACCACAGCCCTCTGTGCACGCGGGCAGTGCTGGTGTGTGAGGGCTCATTCCAGCTCCAGGGAGTGTGGTGGATGCAGGGCACCCCGGGCACGTGGATGCTGGGGTCCCATGCAGGGTCACCTGGGTCCCCCTTGTCTAGGTGTTGGTGACCACAGCAGCACATTTTTGGCAGAGCTGCTTGCTGTTGCGGCAAGCAATGATACATCTCCAGTCTCCAGAGAGCCAGTTGTGATCCCCTTCCAGGCTCCCTGGATTCTGCCCCTGAGCAGGGAGTGAGGTGTGTCCTCTGTAGGCTGCTGCCAGCTGGGGCACCAGTGGGGCTGGCTCTATCCTGTCAGTCCCCAGCCTGTGTGGGCTCAGAAGGGGCCCTCACTCTTTGCCTCCAGCCCCTTTGGAGCCAAGTTCATGTTGCTGGGATGTCCCTTGCTCCAGTGGCACTGGGGAGGTGGCAGAAACAGTGATGCTCAATGGACACAGGACACGTGTCCTCTGTGGTGCGCTGGCCTTTCACCGGGCACAGAGGGGCTCTTCCTCGGGGCAGGGGACAGCAGTGACAGGGGCTCTGGGCTGGCTCCAGCTCCTATTCAGGGCAGGGAGCTGCAGTGTCCCCACCATGGCCCCAGGGACCCGGTGCTGGAGCAGGCTGGCCCTTCCCTCCTGCATTCCAGAGCTCCGGGTGTGGGAGTGTGAGGGGAGCACATGGCTGTGCCTCAGCCCAGTCCATGGAGCCCTGGCGGTGTCCTTGGGTGGCTGTGCTCGGGTGACCACTCAGGTGAATGTCCCCACTCCCTGCTGGCCGTGACACATCCCCCTAAGGCTCACTCTGCTCGTTGTGCTGCAGGTGGGAGGAGGCCACCCCGAAGATGGGCTGTCCAGCAACCCCAGCTTGCTCCACAACCATGTCACGCTTCCATCACAGCCCAGCTCACTCCCGGACCTCAGCAGGCAGCAGGACACGTACAGTGGTAAGGCGGCTCTGCACGGGTGCAGGATGGGGCTCACCTGTGCCAGGGTTCACCTGTGCTAAGGGTCAGCTGCTGGGGGGTGTGGGGAGTCAACTGTGGGGTTTGTGTCCAGGCCTGTGCAGCAACAGCCTGGGAGGAGATGGATGTCTCTGCAAGGCTGGTGCTTCCTTGCAGCTTTCACAGGGCAGTTTCTACTTGGAGCTTTTTCCAGAGGTTTCGCAGAGTCCCAGAATGGTCTGGCTTGGAAGGGACCTTAACATTCATCCCCTTCCACCCCCTCCCATGGACAGGGACACCTTCCACTATGCCCGAGTGCTCCAAGCCCTGGATAGCCTGGCCTGGAACACTTCCAGGGATCCAGGAGCAGCCACAGCTGTTCTGGGCACCCTGTGCCAGGGCCTGCCCACACTCACAGGGAAGAATTCCTGCCTAAAGTCCCATCTAAGCCTACATGTCTGACCTGTATTTTCCCATCCCTCCTGCCAGGTGTGGGTGCACAGTTCACAGTGCTCTGCTGTGTAGGTTGGCTTCCCAAGTTGGAGGGTCTGGGAAGTAAGGGGGAGAATGGGGAGCATCAGCAGGGCAGAGCCAGCACCCCACCATCTTCCCAGAGTGTGGAGTAGCCATGCAGAATGAGTTTGGGATGCCGTGGCAGGAGCAGGACCTGGGGAACCCGCAGCCTCCTGTGTGGGTCAGACTCCTCAAGTTCTGCATGTGGCTCTGCTCTCTCTTGCAGGCTTGTCCGGGGGGCTGGGGCGGAGCAGCGTCTCATCAGGAACGAGTGAAATAAAGAGGGAAGAGAAGGAGGATGAAGAGAACACATCAGTGGCAGATAACTCAGAAGAGGAGAAGAAGGAGCTGAAACCCTCCCGGAACAGAACAAGGTGCTCTTTGAACAGGTCTCTCCCTTCACTTTCTCTCTTCCCAGGCCAGGGGTTTGGGCTGGGGTCTGGCTGCCAGGACCTGCCAGGCACTGGGCTTGGCCTGGTTTGGTCTGAGGTCATCCTGCAGCACAGCCCCCCCAGCCCTGCCTACCCTGGAGCCTGGTGTGGTCTCACACAGCCTGGGCTCCTGCTACTGCCCCAGGGGGAAGGGTCCCTGCCACCCTCCTTCTGGCTCCTGTCCCTGTGCCCTCAGGGTGTCCTCATGCTCCTAAAGCAGAGGGGTGCACCTCATCCCCCACCTGCCTGTGTGGGCACTTGGGGCCGTGCAGGGAAGGAGCGAGTGCTCAGCCCTGGTCAGACATGGTTTGAGCCCTTCCCTGCCTTGGGGCATCTCTGCTCTCTGCTTTGGGCTCCTGTATCCTCTGTCACATCCAGCCAGAGGAGAGGCAGTGGCTCAGGTGGAGTCCTTCAGCGTCTTGGCTGCTCTGCGGCCTTGCCACCAGCTCAGACACCTCACCAAGGTGATGGTGCCCAGAGAGGCAGCACCAACCCCACTCCTGCCCTGGAGGCAGAGGGTTGCATCTCCCCAAATTTCAGCTGGAGATTCCAGTGTTGGCCTTCACCTTGTCTGGGTCACCCTGCACTCTCCCAGCAACAAGCTCAGGCCTTAATCACATTGTGGTTTCTTTCTTTGCTGTTTAAAAAGAAAACAAAACAAAACATAAAAAGAGACAGAAGAAGAGCCTTAACTGCTTCTCTCCAAAGTCCCTGCGTGTCCCTGCATGTGGCACAGGCCAGCAGGTCCAGGGGGCTCGGCATCTTGGTGCGTCACCGTGTGTTTCTTGTCTGTGAGTTGACCAGTGCTGAGAGTGCACACGAGGAATGTCCCTGTCTCGTTCTTATTTTAAACCATTAGTCAAGATGAGGATGAGGAGGACGATCTTCTTCCCCCAGAGCAAAAAGCCGAGAGAGAGAGAGAAAGGAGGGTCGCCAATAATGCCCGTGAGCGCCTGCGGGTTCGTGACATCAACGAGGCCTTTAAAGAGCTCGGACGCATGTGCCAACTGCACCTAAACAGCGAAAAACCGCAGACCAAACTGCTAATCCTACACCAGGCCGTATCAGTCATACTGAACCTGGAGCAACAAGTTAGAGGTCAGTGAGGGTCCCGGAGTGGTGATAATTTACGTACCTGATCGGCACGGGGCTGTCTGTCTGTCTGTCTCCTGTGACGTGCTGTGGTGCCTTGCACTGTCTCTCTCCGCTGTGGCCTTGGAGACCAACCCAAGACTGTCGATGTCCTTTTTATATTTTTTTTTTTTTTGCCTTTTTTGCATCCATCCCTGCTGTTCTCTCCTTTGTCCCCCGCTGCCACCGTGTGTGCTGCATGCCGGTCCCCATGGGGACACCCGTGCTGTCCTGCTTCCCTGCAGCCAGGAGTGCTCCGTGTTTGGCCAGCAAAGTGACAGAAACCCCACTAGAAAATCTCCCAGAGGGGTCCAGTTCTGCCATCTCCAAGGGCTGCTCTGGGCACAGAGCCCGTTCTGTCCCCTCTGTGTGCTCCTGTGCCCACAGGCGGCACCTGGCAAAGCCCTGGGAGCACGGGAGCTGTGCGAGGGCAGCGGGATGCCCTGGGCTGAGCAGCCCTCGCTGCCTGTGCTCACTGGGTGCCGGGAGCGCTGTGCATTCTGAGCCTGGAGCTGCCAGCGGGCGCCTGCAGGCCGTGCCCCTCCGTGGGACACCCTCAGGACACCCTCCGTGCCTTCCACACACGTGTGCACCATGGTGTGTGTGCACCCATCCCGGGAGGGAAGCGAGGGTTTTGTCCCGCTCCGGGGACGTGGCTGCTTTGTCCCGCCCCCGCAGTGCATGCTCCGCTCCGCCCGGGGCAGGATAACCTTTCTCTCTGCAGAGCTGTCGTAACACGCGTGGGGGCTGTGCCTGCCTGTGCTCCTCTCTGCTGGCCTTGCTGTGCCTTGATGTTGGAGTCCTTTGTGCCTCTCTTCAGTTTGTAATTTTTTGCCTTTCATAACATGTATATTTTTTCCTGTCTTCTCTTTTAATTTCCCCTTCCTTTTGATTTTTTTTTTATTTATTTATTTTGAGTTTTTATTTTTTGGTTCTGTTCTTTCCAATCTCCTACAGACATGCCCCAGCCGTGACCTCTCGGTGGTCCCACTCTACCTTGTACTTGCTGCTCGTGGATCCCAGGCAGGACCGAGGGTGGGGCAGGGCCTAGGCAGAGTTGGCACCGTGTTCACTTTGGTCTCCCACGCTTGTCCCTTTTTAAACCCTGCCTGGAGGCAGCCAGGGGGGCGGCTGAGCCCTGGAGGCTCCCTCAGCAGTTAGTGCAGACAGGCAGTGTCCCCTCCGTGGGTTTGTGCTGCTTTCCAGGAGAGAATCCCGTCAGGTCCTGTGTGTCCTGGGGGGCTGCCAGGATCCTCCCACTGCCACAGAAGCTACAGGAAGGGAAGGGAGGAGACTGAGGAGTTCTAGGCTGGTTGGCGACCCCCAGGGACACAAGGCAGCCGAAGCATCCCATCCTCACACAGTGCAAGCTGCCAGTGGTATGTGCTGGCCGTGGGGACGTGGCTCTGTCTTGCCCAGCTGTGACATCCAAGCCTTGTCCCTGCTGGGGGAGCCACCAGCCAGGACTGGGCACCAGCAAGGACCTGCAGCCACCAACCCATGCTGGAGGAAGGATGTGGGATCCTGCATGGGGGGCACAGGTGCCAGGATGGCCCTGTCCCCCTGCCTGTCCTGGAGAGAAGGTGGCAGTGCCAGCTGGGGCAGTGAGGAGGGGACACAGGCAGGGACAAGGCAGCAAGAAGAGGGTGCAGCAGGGACAGTGGGCAGCCCTGTGTGCCACACAGGCAGTGCTTGCCCAGGGAGCCCCTGCTCCCTCCTCACATGGCTGTGCCCCGTCCCGAGGCTCTCCAGGAAGGCTCTGACTCTGCGGCCCCTCTTTGCTAAAGGCTTATCCCCATGTGGCTCCCCAGGAGCCCAAGGCCACAGGATGTCCCAGTGTCAGGTCTCACCCAAGGACCCTCCTCAGATAGGTGTCTTCCTGCAAGAAGTTTTGCTCTGGGGGAGAAGGTCGTCTGTGCTTAAATTGAGGCTTTTGAGGGGATGGGCAAGGCCACGGTACAAGATGCTGCCAGCACAACTGCCTGTGTCGGGCATCCCTGGGGTGCTGTCAGCAGTGGGGGCTCTCCCAGAGCTTCTGACTGTGCCTGGAAAAGAAAATCACCCCTTCTGGTGGGCTTTTGGTTGTGTGGAAAGATGGGGATTCAGTGTCTGCATCTGAGTCTGATCCTCAGCAGCCCTGGCTCCTGCTCCCAGTGCTGCCCTGGCCCCTAAGAGGGTGCCAGGCCAGGCTGCTCCTGCTGCTGCAGCACCAGGGCTCCAAACACCAGCGCTGGGGCCTGCAGATGGACTTTGGGAAGGAAATCTTACAAAGAAGGATTTGCTTCCTGCCAAAATCTTTCCTTGGGGGACAAACCTGATGTTTTTGGCAGAGACCCTCCCCCAGTCTTTGAGTTTTCAGTCAAAAACAATCAGGAAGGCAAAATTTTGCAGAGGGTGAAAGGTGTTGGTGGGTGATGCTGCATCAATGCCCGTCCTTGCCCCCAGTGGCCCCTCAAGCCCCCTGGACACCTGGTCCTGTGCTGGCAGCACCTTCCCTGGGCTCACAGAGGTGACACAGCCTGGGCTGCTCTGGGAAGCACCCAGAGGAATTGGCTTTGCAAAGTGAGGCCGTTTGGGCCATTTCCAGTGGACACCCGGAGCACTTCCAGCACGGCAACATAGAGCCCCCCTCGGTGGCACCCCCTGACTAACCCCTGTGGTGCTATGAACCCAGCAGTACAGACGAGGCCTTGTCACTGGAGGACAAAGATCTGAGGGACCGGGAGAGGAGAATGGCCAATAACGCCAGGGAAAGGGTGCGTGTGCGGGACATTAACGAGGCCTTTAAAGAACTGGGACGCATGTGCCAGATGCACTTAAAAACGGACAAAGCACAGACCAAACTGATCATCCTACAGCAAGCGGTGCAGGTCATTCTGGGCCTGGAGCAGCAAGTACGAGGTATGGTACCACTGGCAGGTTCATTTCGGGGCCTTTCTCTCCCCCTGTCTCTGCATGCTCGTGCTTCTGTGTCCTGACTCATGCTTTCGGTGTGAGGTGTGTGTGCAGCTCCAGCAGCACCTCTGGGTGCTGAGCTCTCCCCAGCCCCAGCCCGGGGTGGATTTGAGGCTCCTCTCTCTCTGCTCATGCTTAATATAATTTGGCAACTGGATCCCATTAAGCAGCTTTGAAAAATTCAGTCCTCAACTTTGAGTGCTGGCTGAGGCACTTGGGGGTTCCTGTAACAAGCACATGGAGATGCCCTGGCACAGGGTGCCCAGAGCAGCTGTGGCTGCCCCTGGATCCCTGGCAGTGCCCAAGGCCAAGCTGGACGAGGCTTGGAGCAGCCTGGGACAATGGAAGGTGTCCCTGCCCTTGGCAGGGGGTTGGAACAAGACGGGTTTTAACATTCCTTCCAAGCCAAACCGTTCCATGATTCCCTGTTGGAGTGGGGGTGCAGCTGGGCCTGGCAGATTCCTGCAGGGGTTGTGGGCAGCAGCGAGCGCTGCACGGAACTCATCTCCTCCCACGGGCCTGCCTGGCACTGTCCCTGCTGTCCCTCTGGGGTCCCTGCTTCAGGGGTGATGCTGTTGCCCAGACTGAGGTTGCTTCCCTCCCTTGCTGTTTTGGGCACAGAGCGCAATCTGAACCCAAAAGCAGCCTGCTTGAAGCGTCGGGAAGAGGAGAAAGTGTCCGGAGTGGTAGGAGACCCCCAGATGACACTGTCAGCTTCACATCCTGGTCTAGGAGATGGTCACAACCCTGTTGGACACATGTAAAGGTACCATTCCCCACCTTTGATCCCACATCCCAGGGTGAGTCCAGCCCTGGGCTCACACCCTGCTCTGTTCTGGCTGGTCAGCCCTGCTCCTTGAGCTCCAGCTTCATTTCCCTGCTTCATTTCCCTGCTTCATTTCCCTGAAATCAATGATTTCCATGTGTGCAAGGCCTGGCACAGGGTGCCCAGAGCAGCTGTGGCTGCCCCTGGATCCCTAGAAGTGTCCAAGGCCAGGTTGGAGGGGCTTGGAGCAGCCTGGGACAGCGGAAGGTGTCCCTGCCCATGGCTCTGGGTGGAATAAGATGAACTTGAACTTCCAACCCAACGCATTCTGTGATTCTCTCTGTGTGTCGTGCCCCAGGGACACCCAAAATCTCTGGCTCACAGGAGAGTGCAGCCCCATAGCTGAGATGGGGGGGTGGGGGAGAGGGGTTTGGAGCTCTCTGAGTCAGCTCAGCTCTGCTCTGCACCTCCCAGTCCTGCCCCAGTTGGCTACTGGAAACCAGCAATTCCTTCTCCTTGTGGCTTTATGAGAGGGAATGGGTAGGTCCCAGAAATGCCGAGAGAGTCAGAGAAGATGAAAATCCCCTGGTGAGGTTGTGGCAGGCACAGGCTCCGATGGGCTGTTCCCATTTTTAAGAGAACCTGGGAGCATCTGAGCAGTGCAGAGATGCTGGGGGGATTGAGCAGATCCAGGATTGGTGGGTCAGGAGCTGATCCCATGGAGGGGACACAGCCCCTTGGTGTCCCTGCCCCAGTGGGAACCTGGGGATGGCCTGACTGAAACAAAGGCACAGCCCAGCCCTGCAGGGACAAGCTGCAGCAGGAGCCTTGGGGCCCCCTATGCAGGGACCACAGTTTTATTCTCATTTGAGATTTGAGTTTCTATCACTTCAGACTTTTCTTTTTCTTCTTTTTTTTATTTTTTTATTTGTAGATCTTTTTGTTCCTCTGGATATGAAGATCTGTAGGAAGAAAACCCTCGGTGTGACCTGCAACCTTGTTGAACCATAAACTGTAGTACTGCTCATACTGACACACTCAGACGGATCCCGGCGTGACGTAAGGGGTGGAAAAAACACTTTGTCAGAAACAAAATGGAAACAAAAAATTGCCTTAAGTGTAAAGTGCAGAACAGTCAATACATATCACTCAGTTAGGAGGGGGTGGCGTGTTCTCTTGGCTTGTTCACAAGCAGCCAGCAGCAAAATTGTGCCTAAGCTTGATATTTCTTTTTTAAAAAAAAAGAACATTAGTTATGAGATTTTTTATGTAGAACAAATAGCAATGCCTTTTGGTTTTTTTAGCTTCTTTTGCATATGTTTTGTAAGCAATGAAAAATTTTTTTTTTGTATAAAAACATGTCTTGTACCCTCCGCTTTTCTGCTGCTGTTTCTATAGTTAACGTTGCATCTTTAGGATCAACCAGAAAATTAAAATTGTATTAAGAGAGACTGGATATAAAGAGAGGAATTCTCAGATTCGGCTCGGAAAGCCACTAAAAGCGAATGTAGCCACAGTGAGGGAATGTTCTTCCTTGCCTGGCTTGTACCTTCCATGACAAAAAACAAACAAACTCATGTGCTGAATTCACCATCTCTTTGCTTCGACCACTTCTGATTTGGGAGAAGGAAGTTAAACAGCAAAGCGAGTGGCAGCGGCGCTCCCGCTCCCCCCGGTGGTGACCGAGGTGCTCGGCGAGGTTTGCTCTGTTCCCGGAGGCTCCGTGGGGGAGAGGAGGCGGCCCCCGACTGCTCCAGACCGTCGCCGTGGGGAGGACTAGCTGCTGGGAGAGAGAGCAGGCCCCGGGTGAAGGAGAACCGAGGGACTGAGGCGCTTCCAGGTGAGCAGAGCAGCGAGGGATGCACGAGGAAAGCGCCTCTTCCCACGTGGCAGAGCTGCAGGAGACACTTCCAGGAGCAGCACTGAACAAAGACCGACTGAACAAAGCTGGAGCGCTGGGAAGAGGCGGAGGCAGCTGGAGCACGGCAGCAGCCGTGGGATACAGGCCCAGGAAACCGGGCAGCAGCAGAGCTGAGGATGCTGGAGGCCGGAAAGGAGCAGCAGCCTGGCTCACTGCAGCCTCGGCAAAGCCACGGCCAGCCGCAGGGTCCCTCCTTGCAGTGGAGCCACCGCCATCGGAAATGCAGAATGCTGCCTCAGCGAGAGGGGTGGCTTCACACCCCGCTGTCACCTGCTGTCACATCTCCTGGGCATCCTTGGAGGCAAACTGAGCTCAGCCCTGTGCCACGGGATGTGAGCGGGCACTGTCACCTGCACGTGGGCTCCTCTCTTGGCCCTGGGAAGGAGGGCAGCAGGAGCGCCTGTCCTCACCATGGGTTCCAGCAGCCAAGCTGGGCCAGCTGTCCCTTCACTCCAAGGGAATGGATTCCCACTCGCTCCAGACCACTCTGGTGTGCTCAGCAGGAGGAGGATTCCTGGCAGCCCCTCTGGTGCCTCGAGAGGTGTGGAGCAGACAAAGAGGTGCTGAGCGGTGCTGAGCTGCAGCAGCCGGTCTGGAGATGGCCATGGAAGAACATCCACCAGGAATTTACTCTTGTTTCTTCCCTTTCCTTCCCCTTCTGAAACATTTTGTGCCTGGTCCTTCCCAGCTCTGCAGAGCCCAGTCAGCACGGTGGTGCACGGGATGTGCTGCTCTGGGGGGATGTAGGGAGCTCCCCTCTCCCCTGCAGGGTCCATGTCTCCCCTGTGCTGCTCCAGCCTGGGCTCCTGGGGAAGCTGTTGTGCTTTGGCACAGGGAAAGGGAAGGACTGGCAAACAGGATTAGGTCCTGTGGCACTTCCCAGCAACCCCAGGCTTTGGCATTACCTGGTGCTCCTCCATGCTCATGGATGTTCTTTGTGCTCTGGCAAATCCTGCTCAGGGCAGCACTCATCTCCCACCCACAGCTGGGCACTGTGGCCTCAGCCCCTGTGGCAGCTCCAAGCTGAGCCTCTCCAAGTGCCAGGGCAGGATGGGACTGGCCCTGCTGCCCCTGGGGCTCCCCAACATCCAACCATTGCTTTGAAGCTTTTGGGTGCCCCTGGCTTTCCCCAGCTTGCTGTTCCCACCATTCCTTCGGTATGGTGAGACCTCAGCAGCCCCAGCTGTGTCCCTGGGGAGGCCAGGAAAGCTCAGTGGTTCCAGTAACCCACGTTCTTCTTGCCTGTGTCAACAGACACGTTTTAGCCTAATCAGCTCGTCAGGTTACACTTCCCTCCCTTGGGTTCTTCTGGCTGCTGAAGCAGTGGGCAGGGAGATGGATGAGGTTTTCCTCCCTGTGTGGCAGCCTTGACTCCCATTCATGCTCTGGAGTGCAAATTGGAGGGCTCAGCAGCTGCTTTTTGTTTCATCCATGAGAGTTCCTGCTCCATTGGTGAGACAGTGCTGGGGTTGCAAAGTACCCACTGTTCAGAGGTTTTGGCTGGCTCAGTGCCCCTGTCCCAGGGCCAGGAGGGATGGACCAGTGTCCCAGCCCTGGAAAGCTTGAAACCCTACAAAAAGTATTTAAAAGTGGTTCACAAACCCTTTGATTTTGCCCCAAGAATTGGAGGTGGCAGTCATGGACAACTGAACTTAAAGGGACTAGTCAAGAAAAATCCATAAATTCAACAAAATTGGAAATCTGAGACGATTTATGAGTTGTTCGTGAATTTGCTGAACTTCTTTATCCCCTCGGAGTCCTGCAGGCCAGGGAGGAATCCCAGTGAGCCAGAACCTTTCTCACCATCCCTGAATCCCCAGGCATTGCAACAAAAATGATGCTTTTCAGCTGCATTTAGGTGGTTTAAGATGTTCCTTTGACAGCAAATCCAGCCAACTTCCTTCCATGGCAAGGCTTGGGTGAAGATCCTTAAGCAGAATCCCTCAGAGCCAGAGTTTGGAGAGATCATCTCAAAAGCACAGTGTAGGGGGTGGCAGTGCTGTCCCTAGGGCTGCCTCAGTGGCACAGGGTGACAGCTTTGTATGCCAGCCCAGTGTGGCCTCAGTGACATCTCTGCTTTCCAGGTGCTCAGGGAACAATTGGGAAGAGCAGCAAGGAAGAATTCCTTTGTCCTGCCAATGTGTTTGGCTCAGTGTGAACATGGTGCCTGTAACCTGCCTGGGGAAGTGGCTTTTCTAAAAACAACCACTTCCAGGTGCCGTATCCAAAATACCACCAGCCCTGCTGCGAAATGTCATCCTGCAGCAATGAAACTCTTGTCTTTAGATGTTGTGGTTAGTGAGGGCCGGGTCTGCACCCTCCCCAGCCCACAGCTCTGCTCCATCCACTTGGGATCTTACAGATCCCCAGACCTGCTCCTGTGCCTGGCTGCATGTCCCCCCAGCAGTGGCACTGCCAGGAGAGGTGTCGCAGGTGGGTGACATGGTGCACAGTGCCATTTATTCCACTCTGTCCTTCCTATGGCTGCTCCGGGGGACACATGCCCTCCTCTTTGGGGGCCTGCAAGCCCCCCAGAAGCTTCCTTCATGAGACAGAGGGGCTGCCTTCCCTTCTGTACAGCTTCTAGTTCTTTCCCCAGGCTGCATCCCAGTGAAGCAGCAGAACTGGGACACTGCCATGGGACATTTCTTGTGTCCCCAGCCCAGGGGCCTCCTCTTGCCCACTCAGCCAGCCCCCTGCCTCCCTGCACACAAGATGGGCATGCCACAGTACAGGGGAGTGCCTGGAATCCAGTCTATGACAGTAAAACTAGAGATTTTTGTTTTCTCCCTTTTCACCTGCTTTTCCCCCAGAGCAAAGCAGCTGCAGCCTCCCGTGGTTTGGTGCTCGGGCAGTGGTGGCAGCCTGGCTGCTCCTGCTCACAGCCCCAGGGAGCAGAATTGCAGTTTGGCTGTCACCCCTGCCCGTGACCCCCATCAGATCTCTCAAGCTCTCTGCTCCCCTGCTTTCACAGCTGTCCCGCAGAGGTGTGTTGGCAGGAAGGATGGAATCAAACTGTGGTTTCCTCGGGAGGCTGTAATTCCAGAGTCAGTGCAGAAACTGCTCTCCAAGATCCTTTGTCACTGGTTTGCTCACGGGTGTCCCCACTGAAGCCAGCAGAGCATTTGGACCCTTGCTGGGTGGTTCCAGATGTGGAGGCTCAAGAAACAGGAGGCTCTGGAAACCCCCCAATCCCCTGCACCCCTTGAGCTTTGCTGCCAGTTTTGGGGCCAGTGGAACCCGAGTTCCTCTTGCAGGCCCTGCTGTTCTGTAGTGGGGAGCCTGGGCCAGCTCCGGTTCCATCCCTGGGCTTTGGGAGGTGAAGCAAAGCTGGAGGTGGAGCTGGGCCAGAACAAGCCTTCAGCCCCTACCTGCAGTGCTGGCTAAGCCAGAGCAAGCCCTGGCCACTGGACTCCCCCACTCCTGCCCAACACCAGCAATAGCAAGGCCTGTTTTCTGTACCCTGAGCTTGCACAAGGTCTTTGCCCTGTTAAAAATCCTATGCAAATCTTATCCCTCCCCTCTCCCGGGGCTCTGCAGATCCCAGCCCAGCCCATTCTCTCTGCTTTCTCTGCGTTCCTGCTGCCTGCTGCCCTCAGGATCCAGCTTCATTCCTGGCAGCTCCAAAAGCATTTTGAGACCTGCTCCCTGGAGCTTGGAGGGGGCAGACGAGACCGTAGGAACACCCAGCTCACACTGAGCACTGAACTGGAGGGGGCAAGGCCTGGTCCTGGTACTTCTCCATGCACCCTTCACCCTCCTGTGCCTTCTGCTCCGTGCTGGTGGGGTGCTGCCGGCATCCTTCATTCCCCAGCCCCCTGAAAGGAGAAGCTCTGTTCCACCTTGTTGCTGCCCAGACTGCTCTGTTCTAACACCTGAGCCTCAGGCTTGGCTGGGGCTGCTCTTCCTTCAGCCGCCCCAAGCCTGAAGGGCTGTTTCCCTTCCTCCCATGCTCCCCAATCTCTCCAGCCAGCATCTCTGAGCTGTTTCCCTTGCAGAGGGGCAGCCCGTGCCAGCAGCTGCCCATCGCCTGGGGTGCAGGCAGGAGGATTTGGGTGGTGGGTGCTGCCTCTTGCTGTTCTTGGGGCAGGTGTCCTTGGGCAGGGGGGACCTGGTGCTCTGTACTTCTATTTCCAGGACAATTCAGCCTTTCTGGGGAGTCAGCACTGCTGTGCCTTGGCCCACAGGACTCCCACAGGGAGGTGGGCTCTGGTCAGGACGGTGGTGCAGGTTCCTTGTGACCTTCTGCCAAACCTTGTGTGTCCATCTGCGGCCCAGCTCCGGGCCAAGGGCAGTCCTGTCGTGCATGGGTCTCCACGCTGGTATCTCTGTTCCCCTGGTTTTGTACCCCTCCTGCTCCTCAGGGCTCTCCACCCCCAGCCTGGCCCAGCCGAGCCCTGTGGTGGTGGAGGGTGAGGTTGTAACCCCAGCACATGACAGCTCAGCGTGGCTGCAGCACCAGCTCAGGAGAGCAGGGGGGTTTCTGCTCCCAGAGGGGGTGTCCTGGTACCGAGGGCTTTTCCCAAAGAGCATCCCCATGCCCTGCATCCCTGGCTGTGCCCGGGGGGCCCTGCATCCTGGAGGCATTGAGCTGGGGACTCCACGGGTCTCCCTTCCCAGGGCCACGTCTTCCCAAATCACTTGAACCCAGCAGCTTTTGAGCAAACCTTGTAAGGTGGAGCCACTCGGGAGGGAAGAAGCCGTGGGAAGCCACGCACCAGCCACAGTTCACGTGCCAGGAGAGGGGAAAGAGGCACCTGAGGACAGGGAGGATCCCAACCCCACCCCCTGGGTGCGGAGGGCTCCAGCTCTCTGGGGAAACAAAGCATTCCTGGATCTTCTTTCTCTATATTTTTGTAGGAATGGGGGGTGGGAGAGCAGATGGAGATGCCTGCGGAAGTTGTTTATTTTTAACCCAGTAGAAAGTTTTGGGTTGTTTTTTGGTTTTTGGCCTTTAAAATAGAAAATGGCCCTTGCTTTTGATGTTTATGCTGCCTACCTGTAAATCCAGATGTACTTAAGTGGCTGAAATCCTTGTTCTTAAATCAGATACACATTATAGTTTTGAACTATATATATAGTAAATATATATATATATATGCCTAACCCAGCAAAAAAAAAAAAAGATAATAAAAATAAAGTATTTGGGGGTGGGAAATGCATTGCTCTTTGAAATGAATCACAATTGGGGGATGAAATTGTGTTTCTGAGTGCCTCAAGATATGAATTGTTTTCATTTTTTTAAATAATTTTATACAAGTGTCAAAACAGCTGGCTGGATTATTTGGAATTTTTAAATAATCCTAACTTTTTTAAAGTAGATTTTGAGAACTGTCCTGTATATAACAGTAATGTAGCAATAAATGTGACATTTTATAACAATATTACTTTTTTTATCCCCATGTGTATCCTTCAGATCCCTAGGAATGAAAAATTGGAATAAAGGCTTTGCCTTTGTACTAAAAAACAAAACACAAAAGAAAATACCAGACAGGTTTTCAGGCACTTGCTCTGGGTGTGGATCCTGCCCCCTGAATTACAGTTGTTTCCTTGCCTCTGCCCCTGGGGAGCACCCACAAGTGGGAATTCCAGTTAAATGCCCTCAGCCCATCCCAGGAGCCCAGCACAGAGTGGTGATGAGAAAAATTTGTCAAACCAGAGTTGTTAAGGTTGAAAAAGACCTTTAAAATCATCAAGTCCAACTGTCAGTTCACCACTAATCCCTGCCCCAAACACCACATTCATTGTTCACTTTTAGGGGTGGTGACTTCACTCCAGGCAGCCTGTTCCAGTACCTGACAACCCTTTTCATGATGAAATTTTTCCTAATATCCAACCTAAACCTTTCCTAGCACAACTTGGGGCTGTTTCCTCTCATCCTGTCCCTTGTTCCCTGTGAACAGAGCCCAGCCCCCACCTGGCTCCATTCTCCTGCCCTTCGGGCTCCAACATCCCCCCAGACTTTCAGAGAATTACAGATTGATTTGGGGTGGAAAGGACCATAAAGCCCATCTCGTTCCACTCTCTGCCACAAGTAGGGACACCTTCCACTGGACCACAAGCCCCATCCAACCTGGCCTTGGACACTTCTGGAGATGAGGTGTCTGCCTGGGAACAGCCTTCCTTTCCCAGGTTTGCTGCCTGTGTTTTTGCTGAGCTGCTCCAGCTTGAGGCTTGTCCACACAGAGCAGGACAGACAGTCCAGACTAACTAGGGAGTGGCTCTGGCAGTGGTTGGTTAAATCTCCCTTAGCCTTGGGTGCCTTCTCTCGGCTGTGAGGCAGCTCTGTCCTTCCCCAGCTGCTCTGGGTGCATGAAATGGCAGTCCTTGCTTAGACTCCATCATAAAATCACAGAACCATTAAGACTGGGAAAGACTTTGAAGATCACCCAGTCCAACCAGCAGCACTACCATGTTCACCACTACAAATTTCCTCAAGAGCCACAGCCACACAATTTTTGAATGCTTCCAGGGATGGTGATTACACCACTGCTCTGGGCAGCCTGTGCCAGTGGTTTACAACTCAGATCCAGACAAGGGAGAAGTGTGAGCTTGGGAGCAGCCTGGAAGATGGATGCTCAACAAATGCACAAGGTGGAACATAAAGCAGACAAGTGCCAGTGTCCAGAGCAGGCTTGGGCCGGGAGAGCCGGTGAGGACAGGAGCAAGGAGCAGCACAGAGGAGTTGCTGAGAGCATACAGCTTCCCAAGATCTGAGCAGTGGCCACCAAGTGAGGCAGAGCTGAAAGTTCCTGCCAGTTCATCCCTGGAGATAAGTCACCATCAGCTGGAGTTGAGCTGGGATGAGACTACCAGGTCCTGTGGGCAAATGTCATGTCAGGCTCGCATTGCCAGACAATCACAGAATCGTGGAATGGTTTGGGTTGTAAGGGATCTTAAAGCTCATCCCGTGGGCAGGGGCACCTTCCACTATCCCAGGTTGCTCCAAGCCTGTTCTTGGACACTTCCAGGGATCCAGGGGCAGCCACAGCTGCTCTGGGGTATCTGTTCCAATGTTCCTCCTGTATGTTTACAAGAGGCTGAGCAGGCTCCGAGCAGAGCCTGGGAAATATTATGGAATTGATGGGGATTTTATGACCCTCTCCTGAAAAATCTGACTGGGAACTCCCTCTCCTGTTGGGGGAGACTGAGTGGCCAGGACAAGAGGGCTTGCAGAAGCATTGATGGGCTCTGAGGAAACCACTTTGGGAAGGGGGCACTTCCCTCCAGCACAAGAGGCTGAGAAGCAGTCCCAGCTCAGTGCGGGAACGCTGCCACGCCTCAGAGCCCGTGTCCCGTCTCCAGTCTGGGGACATCCTGTCTCCTCAGGGCTCATGTCAGGGCTCGTGTTCCCTCTCTGGTGCGAAGACAGGGCTCATGTCCCCTCTCCGGTGCAGGGGTAGCCTATTCCCCCAGGGCAGCTGCTGTCCTCTCTCCGGTGTGGGGACAGCCCGTCCCCTCGGCCTGTGTCCCCTCACGGCCTGCGTGCCCCTTCCCCACAGGCACGGGTGCAGCTCTCCCCAGCAAAGCGCGGGCCCCGCTCCTGTCCCGCCCCGGCTCCCG
>VXBU01019135.1:32175-56465 GCA_013400315.1 Bombycilla garrulus
AGCCAGGCGGGAGCGGGCCGGGAGGAGCCGCCATGGAGCGGAAGAGGTGGGAGCGCTCGGCGGGGCCGCCCCGGGCCCGGGGGGGCCGCGGGAGGCCGGGCCGGGGCTGCAGCCACAGGTGGAGGGGGAGGGAGCGGGGAGCCGGCCCGGGGCAGCCGGCGATGCTCGGCCCCCCCTCAGGGATGGGGGAGCGCCGTGAGGAGCCCTCGCGCCCCCTCAGAGCGGCTCGTGCCCTGCGAGCGCTGGGGTTCTTTATTCTCGGATGAGCGGCAGGGGGGTTGTTTCTCCCTTATCGGGGCTCGCTCTGCTGCTTTTTGGGTGTACTTAGGTATTCTGGGGGGGGAGCGTCGGCTGCTCACTGCCGTGGACCCGGAGCGGGCTCGGGATGAGCCTTCCCAGGAGTGTGGCTGTGGGGGGAGCACATGGCCCGGGAGCTGGAGGGTTTCTATTTATAGCCCTGCATGGCTCATGTGGCTGTAGGTGGCCATATGGATCCTCCCCGCACCCACGAGGCACCCGCGGGCTGAGGTGTGAAACTCGGGTCCAGCGGGAGCTGGGAACGCAGCGGGAGCTGTCCCTGTGTCCTCACCTGGCCCTGCTTGTCGGGAAAATCTATACCATCAACTTCTGCATCTGTCACAGAATTTTCACAGCATGGCTTGGGCTGGAAGGGATCTTAAAGCCCATCTCATTCCATCACCTGCCATGGGGCAGACGCCTTCCGCTGAACCAGGTGGCTCCCAGCCCCGTCCAGCCTGGCCTTGAACACTTCCAGGGATGGGGCAGCCACAGCTTTAGCTTCAGGTTTCATTTTTAGATTATGATTGTGAGAAAAGAGTGAGTGAACCGGAAAGTGCCGTCCTCGAGAGCATGAAGCCGATTCTGCTGCTGCAGCTCAGAGGCTGAGGGCAGGATAAGACCACCAGCAGCAGCTAAAAGTTTCAAAGATCCTGTTTTTCTCAGAACTTGTTTGTTAAGTTGCAGTGTTGGAACTGAACTTTTATAAAGGGGGGAGAGAGGATAAGTAGCATGTTTTTATTCCCAAATTATTATGGGCTTTCCCTTTGTATCGATTTGGACAGAGATCAAAGGTAGAACACAGCTTTGTTGCGCTAATTTTTGGTTTCTGTTGCATTTTGCATTACCTCAGAGTGGCAGATACAGGTGTGGCAGTTCAGTAAAACCTGTGTGCGAGTTCTGCCTGTTGTTTACCTGGGTGATTGTTCTGTCCAACTCCCGGGATATACAGATACGGGGAGTTTTGTAGAAAACCCCCTATGAGATGTGTGTGTGAGCCAGTATCTGGCTGGAAATTACATCTTCCTCAAGGTATGAGTACCTGGGCAGGTGTTTAAAGCCAGTCCTTGAACTTCATCCTTAGGAGGGTTTCTGGCTGATATGGTGGGTCTCGTCGACTGGATTCAGAGTGAGCAGGAAAAGTGCAGGGATGGAGGATTTCAGGAAGAAAATCGTGTCAGGCATTTTGTCGAAGTGGCTGGTTGTCTGAGAGAGTTTTGGCTCTCTTTAAACTCAGGGTTCTCACTTGGGAGAAGGAGAATTTAGTGCTACTTTTTAGGGCTTTTTTCTTCAGAGTGTTTTTCTCCTGTAGGTTTGATGACCAAGTGTCAGAAATTTGGGATCACTGTTCGTCTCAGCCTCAGGTTGTTGACATCACTGTGCTGGGAAATTTCACACTTTTGTGTGAAACTTACTTTGTTGATAATTCCTTACCTTTGCAGCACAAATGTAAGAAGTTGGAAGGGAATGTTTTTAACACTCCTCCAAGGATATTTTGATCAGTACAGTCTTTTCCAAGAAAAATTGTGGAGCAGAATGCTTTCACTGAGTCTGTGCTTTGCTTTTCCTCTGTTGCTCTGGTTTGCCTGCAGGGAAGCTCACAGTTTCTCACATGAGAAGGAAACGGCCTCAAGTTGCACCAGGAGATGTTTAGGTTTGGTATTAGGGAGATTTTTTTTAATGGAAAGGGTTGTAAAGGATTAGAAGAGGCTGCCCATGGCAGTGGTGGCATCATCATCCTTGGAAATGCTCAAAAAACACATGGATGTGGCACCTGGGGACATGATTTAGTGGTGAACATGGTGGTGATGCTGGGGTGACAGTTGGATCTGATTGTCTTAAAGGTCTTTCCATCCTTAACAATTCCACAATGCCTGAGTTGAGCACTACAAAATCATCTGGTTGTATTTGTGTTTGTCCTGGTGTTACGGAGCTGCCACCTGGACGCTTCTTTAGGGATGTGATGCTTCTGCAAATTTTTGAAATTTTGTGTTTCTCCAAGTGCTTTGTTTGAGGTTTTGTGGTTTTTTGAAGGGGTTTATTTTTGTATGGTTGGAGACCACGTTGCTGAATGAGGACACCACACCCCCCCAGAGCCTGCGGGGCAGGGAGCTCATCCCTTCCACGTTCTTGGGAAGGCCGGTGGGATGGACGGGTCGGGTCCCGAGGCTGCTCCATGAGGAGCTGTGGGATGGGCTGTGCATGTGTAAGGGTGTGCGCTGCCCTGTGGCAGCTGCAGGTGTCCCCCACCTGGTCTGGCGCGGCTTTTATGGCTCTGCCAGCCCATCCCAGCATAACCCAGCTGGAGCACGGGACCCCGAGGCAGGGCTGGGTGTGGGTGCTGCATCCAGGGATAATGTGAGGGTGCTGTGAGAGAGACGCTGGCAGTGGTGGGTTGTGCGGTGTCCTAGGGTCCCCATCTCCCTGGGAGCACCGTCGGGAGGTCCTGCAGCTCTCCAGGAGACCCTGGTGCTGGGATTGGCCTGGAGAAGAGCTGGGGAGAGAAGTGAAGGAGGGAGCACGATGGAAAGCAAGAAGGAGAATAATTTTGTGTTCTTCCCTTGCCCCATCCAGCGAGGAAACGAGGCTTTGAGAGTCTGCTTTCAGTGACCCGTTTTCCCGGGGTTATTCCTGCCTCCATTTCTTCCAGAAGCAGGCGGTGGCTGGGTTTGCTCAGTGTTTTCTTTTTGTCTTTTGTCCCTTGCTTCCCAAGTTGTGCAGATCCTGTGCAGGCTAAATGGGAGACCGGAGGGGAGGAGACTGTGATGAGGGAGGAGGGGAGAGAGCCTGGGCAGCCGCTCTATCCTTAAGGATATAAGGCAGGAAACAAAGGGTGAGCTGCACATGGAGAGCAGGGGCACCTGGCAGGCCGGGCCCTTCAATAGGCTGTCCCGAACGAGGTTTAATCCGCACAGAAGAGTCTGGGAATGAGAGCCGGGGAGGCTCGGGGTGGGTCCCAGCAGCCAGGTCTGTTTTGTTAGCAGGAGCCAGGCGGCCCGAGCAAATAAAGCCCTGGAGCCAGTGATGGACGAGCATGGAAAATCCTTTGCAACTTGTAAACTCCTTTGTAACTTGGCCGTGTCCTTGCCTTTCACACACGGGGAACTGTGACAGAGCCTAATTTGGGAGTCTGGATCAATCCAGGCTCTCAGCGTCACTGCCTGGGGGGATGTTACAGAGCAGAGGTTGCGGTTTGCAGCTTTGTACAAAAATGTCTAGTTTCTGGGCCTCTTTAAAATCTTTGTGCAAAACTAGGAATGCAGGAGAAGTGGAAGGAGGTAGATTCTGTGTTTTGTGACATTTAAAGGGCACTTCAAAAGCGCTCAGAGTTCCGCGGTGCTGGGGGAGTTTCTGTGTGTCCTGGTGTGCCGCAGGAATCCCGCTCCAGTTTTGGGTTCCTCTGGCCTCTCCCCACACCTCTGACCCTCCCAGGTATGTGTAGGTGCCCTGATGTCCTGCATGGTACTGCAAGAGGGTTCCCAGGAGCTCCAGGGGACCCCACCCCTTCCTTTCTCAGTTCACTGTCACCATTTGGTCATAGCTTTGCTCTCTGTCTGTTGTTGTCCCAGAGAGCCTGGGGATGATCCTGCCTTTTGCAAGACCTAATCAGAATAAAAGTTTTTCTTCTGAACATTTCAGTGCTTTTCCTTTGGGCCAAGCTTCCCCAGGAAGAGACAGGACTCTCAGTCATTTCAGGTGGGTTTTTTGAGACTCTGAGCAGCTTTTCAGTTTTTCCTTGCAAAATGACCACAGC
This sequence comes from Bombycilla garrulus, assembly GCA_013400315.1. Classification (NCBI taxonomy): domain Eukaryota; kingdom Metazoa; phylum Chordata; class Aves; order Passeriformes; family Bombycillidae; genus Bombycilla; species Bombycilla garrulus. The sequence continues at coordinate 36,227 of VXBU01019135.1, forward strand.
ACATACTAAACACATGGAGATTAAGTGCTCTGTTCACTTTATATCCTGTCTTTGATTGTACTGACTGTTCTGGAAGTTACTCTGCACTTTAATGCATTATTTTTAAACCTGCTAAGACACTAAACCCTAAATTGGAGCAGCAGATCTTGGAAGAGGGAGCAGTGCCATGTTCTTCATGTAGCAGGAGTTTCTCTTCCTGGCTTCACTGGCAGCAACAGCTCTGCCCTAAAGCTGCTGGAGTTGGTTATTCCTCTCTCTGGATTGAGGCAAATAACTCCCTTTGTACTCTGAAAAACTGATTCACAAATTTGAGGCTGGACACAGGCTCTGCTCCTGGCTGCTTGGTCCTACTCTGTGTTGTCTGCTGACCCAAGTGCAGCTCCACAGGGAGCTGGTCCAGCTGAGGAATAACCAGTGAGGGAGTGTTTCCTCCTCCTCTCCTTGCCCTCCAAACACGGATTATTTTCCTCAGCTGGTTCATTTGCATGAACACTGGGCTGAGTGAGCAGTGGTGGTGGCAGGCAGGAGATCCAGGCAGGATAAGAAGCTTGGGAGCAGTTGGAGCCAGGAGCTTCCTAAGCAGATGCTGTGTGGGATCACCACAACCTTTCAGTCTTAACTCCTTCGAGAGACTTTGTAATTTCAGTTTTAATGTAATTTATATTAAATTTATCTCAGTTTTTGGAGAGATTTTAATACTCCAGTATTTTCTGGGTTTGTTTTTTTTTTTTTTAAATTCTGTTTTTTTTTCATGCACAGTCTGACTTAGCCTAACTGCTTTGTCACTGTCCTGTACAAGAAATTCTCTGCTTATGCTGATTTTCCCCTAATAAAGCTTCAGGGCAGCAGACGATATGTGAAAATAAACTTTTCCTTTTTTGTTTTGTTTTGTTGTTGTTAAGACCCTGGTAATCTTAGGTAAGATTGTCAGTATCTCACCAGTGTGAGATAAGGTGGTAACTGGCAATTTTGGTCTTAAAATGCCTTCCAGCCCATTAACCTGTGATAGTGGGGTGGATATACATGGAATGAGCTTCTCCTGGATGTGAACTAGGATTGAATATGCAAGTTGCAAGGTGGAGAAAACCAGAAGTGAGAGTAATTGAGGGAACAAAGAGATGTTGTTATGATACTCAGGGAGAAGGTGAATTATTGTCTTTACAGTCCTACACTGCAGCCACAACACACTGGCTTATTTTTGCTTTATTAAAAAAAATAGCTTATGATGTTGAATTATTTTTAAAAAAGGCCAATCAAAACACAAAACCTTCCAAAACCCCAAAGAAAACATCAGTAAAGGTTTGGAATAATTTGTGCCTGCTCTCCAGGTTGAGGCTTTGTGGAAACCCAGGTGTTACAGAGGCATTTCTCTTCCCTTTTGCCATTAATGGAAAGTTTTACGGGGTTTTGCCATTTATCTTTGCAATACTTTCTGATTCTTTGTTTTGCAGCTTGTCAGTACTTAACTTCTGGTTTTCTCCTTTTCTGAAGTCTTCAGAATGCTACAAAAGACATAGCATCAAACCTGAACGTGCTGTTCAAGGGGCAGGGAGAGAAGACAAAGAGCATTTGTGGTGCCGGTCAAATGCAACAGTCTTGGGAGAAGAGATTATGCTTGAAAATGGGCATTTACTATGAGAGACAAGTGAATGAAAAGTGCATGTGTGCTGAGATCGCCCTTGATGGTCATTGTGTGCATTATGCTGCATTACCTGTTCTGAATCTTCCTCTTAACATATAAAAACATTTTAATTTAACTCGTGCTCCACACAAGAAGGAGTCAATATGAAAGCAAAACCACTCATTTTAGACTTGAATGTGAGCTGCATTCTTGAAAGTGCAGCATGTGTTTTTCAGGAAGGAAATAAAATTCTCTCTCCTGAGTTGCAGAGGCACCATTGTGGAAGTCCAGAGGGTTTAAGTTTCCCTCCGTGTCTCTCTGGTGTGTTTTTTGCAGCCCCAGCGGGAAGAAGTTCCGGAGCAAGCCGCAGCTGGCGCGGTACCTGGGCAGCTCCATGGAGCTGGGCACCTTTGACTTCCGCACGGGGAAGATGCTGATGAACAAAATGAACAAGAACAGGCAGAGGATGCGCTACGACTGCTCCAACCAAGCCAAAGTAAGAATGAGCGGCGCTGCTGCTTCCCCTCCCCACTGTGCAACTGCCAGAGCAGTGTCTGGGAGAGAAGGAAAATGCAGCATTTCATAACTGAAGTGTGAACTTGGAGCTGTGTCAGAACATCTCTGGTGGTGGGGGTTGGACAAATGCTGCTCCCAGGGGGTTAGTGCCGTGGAGGAGAGTTGTGTCACTGCTCAGTCTTCTGTGGAGGAGGGCAGGGAGGAGACTGTCACCTTCCTCAGTTCCCAGCACAAGAAAGGCATTGACCTGTGGGAGTGAGTGCAGAGGAGCCCCTCTGCTCTGGAGCCAGGCTGGGAGAGCTGGGGGGGCTCACCTGGAGAAGAGAAGGCTCCAGGGAGAGCTCAGAGCCCCTTGCAGGGCCTGAAGGGGCTCCAGGAGAGCTGGAGAGGGACTGGGGACAAGGGCTGGAGGGACAGGACACAGGGAATGGCTCCCACTGGCAGAGGGCAGGGCTGGATGGGATATTGGGCAGGAATTGTTCCCTGGGAGGGGGTGAGGCCCTGGCACAGGGTGCCCAGAGCAGCTGTGGCTGCCCCTGGATCCGTGGCAGTGCCCAAGGCCAGGCTGGAGGGGTTTTGGAGCAGCCTGGGACAGTGAGAGGTGTCCCTGCCTATGGCAGGAGTAGGACTGGATGGGCTTTGAGGTCCCTTCCAATCAAAACCATTCCCTAATTCTGTGATCCTCCTTCCTGGAGTGTGAGCTCACCTCCTCCAGCACAATCTGCTCTTGGGGCTGTGCAGCTGCTCTGCCCTGCCCTTGCCTTTGGTTTGAGAGGAGAGGAGGGATTTGGAGACGCTCCTCACAGGAGTGAGGAGATGCTGCAGCTCCTGCCAGTGACTCACTGGAGCTCTCCCAGGCTGTGCTGGTGACCCAGCTTTGGCATTGATGGAAGGGGAGGTGGCATTTGGGGCAAAAAGTGGGAGAGGGAAGAGGACTGTGAGGCCTGTTTGTAAGACAAAATAAAAGATTCTCTGACTGATAATTCAGATTGTTGAGGTGTCAGGATGGCAGTGACAGGCTCCCTGTCTGGATTGATTGTCCCAAGGCATCCGTAAGGGTCTTTATCAGATGCTAAAATCTTTCCCAGAACCTGAAAGGTACTGTGTATGCACCTAAACACTGAACGTGGAAAAGGCACAGCGCTCGTTTTTTAAACACATCAGCCAGACAAGGATCTTCATCATGCGAGTGCCGGGAAGATTTCTTGCAGTCCTGGGTGCTGCAGTGATATTTTGAGACCTGCCTTGAGGCAGAGACCAGCAGCTCACACACCTCTCAGGCTAAAAATTCTGCCCAAAACTCGATAAATGTACAAATGTTATCACTGACTTCTGAATGGATTAGCACCCAGATGGTTCAGAATTATATTTGTCCTGAATACATCTTTTCTACATCTCATGAATAAATCTATGAAGCAGACGCAGTGTTTGCATCCCGGAGAACAAAGCATGTCCTACAGCCATTCCAACAGTTGTGTGTTAGATTTTGGGAATGAGGAACAGACTTCCTATGCTTCCCCTAACAGAAAATGCAGTCATGTAGTGCAAAATTGATTATGAGCTGCATTTAAAAGCTGAGCTTCATTCAGAACCAAAGATAAAAAATGAGATTCAGCTTCCAGCTGTGCTGGTTTGTTTATTGGTCACAACTGGATTTAGAAGGAATGGTTTGGAGTGGTTTCTGGATTCAGAAACCAGCCTCTAAATCCCTGTTTGTAATTTTTTAAATTTATTGCAAGTATTGTGTTGTAATCCTCTCTTTTAGTGATTACACATGGTTTGTTTTGACTCCTAAAGTAAAACTGATGAAAAAGGGAGTAAAACTGATGTGTGTGAACTAACATGGGAGGAGGCTGCTACTTGAAACAGAATGAATGGAGAATTTTGATTGGTCTAAGGCCAGATTTGAATTTAGTTATGTATTTTTATCAGCCTAACTTGTATAAATTGAGATTAGAAAAGATTGCAAGCCCAGGAACTGTTCCCTGCTGCACTTCTTTGTGGCTGTAGTAGCATTTTAGCAAGTTAAAACTGTTTTGTGGGTTTTTCCTTCTCTTTGTGTTTGAAACAGGGCAAGCCTGATTTGAACACAGCCTTGCCTGTGAGACAGACAGCCTCTATCTTCAAACAGCCTGTCACAAAGATCACAAACCACCCCAGCAACAAGGTGAAGAGTGACCCCCAGAAAGCTGTGGACCAGCCCAGGCAGGTAAGGCTGAGGAACCTCCTGGATTTGCTAGTGAGAGGATCCCAAAATAATCCCATTTAATTTTGTGATGCTGAACAAATACTCCCCGGCAATTCCTGGTCTCTGACAGTTCAGAATTCAGAAAAATCTGGTCTTTCAGAAGTAGTGGCTTGCAGTGCTCCCAGCTCTTAAAATCAGAACAAATTCCCTTCCCCATCTCTAGTTATGGACTCTGTGCACTGGGATTTACAAACTCCAGACTTTGGTTAGATCACAATTCTGGTGTAGCTAAACTGGAATTTCCTTAATCCTGAAATTAAGTATTATCTACAAAATTATTCAGACATTGTAACCACTTCAGAGGACACTTAGGTTTAGAATCACTGTCAAATGTTGCAGTGCTGTAAGAATTCCATGTTCCGTTAAATCCATGTTCCTGCACAGATCGTATCCAATGTGGTTTCATTGCAGTGCAAGGGATTGTACATTAGTAGGAGTAAACTCTGCCTGTGTAAGATTATAAATTCACTTAGAATATTATTAATACAAAATCAAATTGTTTTTCTCATCATAATGTGTATTTGCATGCTTTTCTGAAACCTTTTCTGAAAACTTAAATAGCACATATTGAAGGCAGTTTTTAAGAATTACGTAAACCTAGTTCAGCTAGAATCTCCAAGTAGGAGATAGAACTTACCTGAAATGGGTGGGGTTTTTTATGTTTTTTTTTTTTTTAAGCAGGTTGGCAGGGTCTTAGCATGGTTTTCTGGGGAAGTAGATCCTGTGTGTTCACAGTGTTGTTGCTATTTGTGCAGTTCTTATAGTTAAGCAATAAAAGAGAACACTAAAGGTAAAATACCCTCTCCCCATTCCAGGTGGATTTGTGTTCCTGTTTAAGATATTTTTCTGGATAGCAGAATATTTTGACTTTGCTCAGCAGACTCCAGATGTTTCTGCAAAATTTGAAAGCAGTGCCAAGTCCCATCATGCACTGGCTTAAAAATCCCAGAATCCCAGAATTCTTGGGGACTGGAAGGAATCTTAAAGATGATCCCATTCCACCCTCCTACCATAGGTAGGGACATCTTGCATTGTCCCAGGTTGCTCCAAGCCCCATCCAACCTGGCCTTGCACAGTTCCAGGACTGGGGCAGCCATAGCTTCTCTGGGCAACAAAACAAAACAAATAACAAAAACAAACAAACAAACAAACAAAAAATCACCTATTTGAAAGGCTAGAGAATATCCAGCCTGTGTTTGGGCTGTGACTGCCCTTATTCCCCTCTTTGGAAAAGTCATGTGGGGTCAGTTGCACTTGATTTTGACACTCAGGAAAAGGGGTGGGATATGCATGGACTGTTTGAGGTAAATTCTTGATTTCTCAAAACCTCAATAAAAATGTGGTTTTTTGCAAAATAGTTGATCCTCCAGCTGTGCATTGCTGTCCTCCTGATATCCCTCCTGCACCAAAGTGCAAAGTTAAAGGTGTATCAAGGTGATATATTTGACTTTCTACCACACCAGATATTCAGGTGCTTTGAAGCCTGGGGAGAGCCTGTGACTCAAAATCTGGCAAAGGACCAGACATGGGGGAAAGGACCAAACTGCTGGACAGGAAGAAAATAATACTTTACCTTGAATACCAGTTCTTGCATTCCTTAACTTTCTGTGGGAGAGAAATAGGGTATAAAAAAGGCTGTCTCACACTGTGGGCTTGTAGCTGAAAGTTAGCAAGCCTGGTCTTGCTGCTGCAGCTCAGAGCAGTGAAAGTACCAGGTCCTGGAAGAAGAGAGTTTTCCAAGGCAGCAAACTGGGAGAGAGGAGTTGTGGGGCTGATGGCAATGAGGATTGTTCTGCTGCTCGAGGTGGCAGATCCCTTCTGTGGTAAATCCACATTAAATTGTCCCCAGCACCGCTGTTCCCTCTCTGCACAGAAAGCAGGGATTTTGTGGAGTTGTCAGTTCCATTTCTGGTTGTGCCAATAACCACCAATAACCACCTGCTTTGGCTGCAGCTCTTCTGGGAGAAGAAGTTGAGTGGACTGAATGCCTTTGACATTGCAGAGGAGCTGGTGAAAACAATGGACCTTCCCAAAGGGTTGCAAGGTAATCAGAGGGTGCCCTTCACTCAGGGCTGGCATTTTGGCACCTGGCAGCAGTGAATGAAGGTGCTGAGGCTGAGCTCCTCGTTCCCAGAGCCTGGCAGGGCCGTGGCCATTCCTGCTGCAGCAGGAGCTGTAGTGCTTTGTCTGGGGGTCTCAGTGCACTTTGTTCTGAGGAAATACTGAAGCAAAGCTTCTCAGCCTTTTGGAGGATTCATTTTCCAGAAACAGCAGAGCGTCCCAGAATGCTGTTTGCATTTGGATTGGAAGAGACCTTAAAGCTCAACCTGTTCCCTGCCATGGCAGGAACACCTCCTGCTGTCCCAGGCTGCTCCAAGCCCCTCCAGCCTGGCCTTGGATGCTTCCAGGGATACAGGGACAGCCTCAGCTGCTCTGGGCACCCTGTGCCAGGGCCTCCCCACCCTCACAGGGATAAGTTTCTTCCCATTACCCCAACTAACCCTGTCCTCTGGCAGTGGGAAGCCATTCCCTCTAAGCCCTTGTCTAAAGTCCTTTCCCAGCTCCCCTGGAGTGTCTTTAGGCACTGCGAGGGGCTCTGAGTTCTCGTTTGAGCATTCTCTTCTCCAGGTGAGCACCCCAAGCTCTCTGAGCCTTGTTCAAGCAGAATGGAAACATCTTCCCTTCCCAATTTGGTGGTCTTTATTATCTTTTTGGTTGTAACAGAATGAGGAACTGCTTGAAGTTTAAATACCCTTGGAGAGCTGCACAGGTGCTGTTAGAAGCATTTAGGTCTGAGATTTATGTCGTGTGAGCTTTCAAACTGACAGCTTGTGCTTTGCCATTAAAATTTAATTCCCATTGTCCTGATTTCCTGCTCCCTGCCTGGGGCAGTGCTGGTTATGGATTTCCCTCCCCTTGCAGGGGTTGGCCCCGGCTGCACAGATGAGACTCTGCTCTCTGCCATCGCCAGTGCCCTGCACACCAGCACCATGCCCATCACTGGGCAGCTCTCTGCAGCCGTGGAGAAGAACCCTGGGGTCTGGCTGAACACCTCTCAGCCTCTCTGCAAAGCCTTCATGGTGACAGATGAAGATATCAGGTATGAACTGGAAATAGCATTTACTGTCCTGGAACGAGGTTCCTTGCGCTCAAACAGTGCTTTTCTTTTCTTTCTAAATGTCTGATGGAGCACTGCGGCTTGGAAATTAATTTGAATGGCTCTCTAGCAGTAGAGTAGACAAAAGTAATTACATTAAGCTCTGTCATGTTAAAGCCCACTATTTTTTATTTTGGCCATGCTCAGTTACCCAGAAGTCTCAGGCTCATGTTTGTTTTTCATGTCAAGTTTCCTTTTATTACAAAATTGTCTGAGTTGGGGGAACCTTGATTGAGGCACCTCAAAGCAGAGATGGGATTGGAGAAATCCTGAATGGTGGGATTGGATTCTCTTTGCCTTCTTCTGTGTCAGTAAATGAATTAAACAAAATTTATGGATTGACCAAATCTAAGTCATGCCTGCTGTGGTGACAGGGAGCAAGGATGAAGTTTATTCTGCTATAGGTTGCTTTAGTAATGAAATATTGTAAAATCAGGATTGGTCAAACTCTGCTTTAAGCTTTTGATGGAGAACTGAATATACCCAAGGTCTGCAGCATGCAATTTGCATTTATTAAGTGTTTAAAGGCAGTCCTTGCTTTGACTGCTTGATAAATTGTTTGGAATTGCAGGATGACTTTTCTGGGCTTGATTGAGACATAAATGACCAGGAAAAACAGTTTTGTAACTTTGATGTCCTGTGGCTGAGCTGAAATAGGAGCCCCATGAGCCACTGATTGTTGGTCACTTCTTTGCTGTGTTTTTGACTTCTTAGGGTTAGGACTCAAAAGGAAAATGAGCAGAAAGAAATGGCCTGAAACTCAATTTTGTCTAGTCTTTTTTTTTTTTTTTTAAATCTGTGCAGTGTAGGCTGACTTGTTAGATAGTAGTAGTAGGAGTTAAAAATCAGCATTAGACTGGAAAAAAAAAAAAGTCAGCTGCTAGATTAGCCAAATTTCAGCCAGAAATCAACAGGTGCGGGACTCATACCTCATACTATAAATACTGGAGAAATTTTTAAAGTGATTTTCATCTTCACTTACAGTACAATGCCCGGTGGGGTGTTTTTTTTTGGTTTTTTTTTTTTTTTTTTTTTTTTTTTTTTTTGGTTATACAATGGAGTTCTTAGAGGGCTTTTTCAGTTTGTGCTTGTCTCATGTTGGAGGGATTGGAGACTCTTTTCCCTTGACAGGGGCCTTGGGTGCTGATGCTGGGGGTCCCTTGTGTTGGGCAGGAAGCAGGAGGAGCTGGTGCAGCAGGTGAGGAAGAGGCTGGAGGAGGCCCTGATGGCTGACATGCTGGCCCACGTGGAGGAGATTGCCAGGGATGGGGAGCCTCCCTCGGAGAAAGAAGGAGCAGAGGAGGAGGGAGAAGAAGAAGAGGAGGAGGAGGAGCAGGACCATGATCAGGAGATGGAAAATGTATAGTCCAGGTAAGGTGATAGTGCTGTGTCCCATCTTAAACACTGGGAACAGTAAGGTTTTCAGGAGGAATCTTAAATATTGATGAATCTTTGCTTTTTAGCCTGGGCTTTGAAAGGAGTGGTGGCCTTGAGTCAGGAATGGGGAGGTGGGCATGAGATCCCATGTGCTCCAGCCCTGGGAACAACCTCAGGAGGACGTTGGAGCTGCTGCAGCCAGTCCAGAGGAGGCCACGGAGATGCTGCCAGGGCTGGAGCCCCTCTGCTCTGGAGCCAGGCTGGGAGAGCTGGGGGTGCTCACCTGGAGAAGAGAAGGCTCCAGGGAGCGCTCAGAGCCCCTTGCAGGGCCTGAAGGGGCTCCAGGAGAGCTGGAGAGGGACTGGGGACAAGGGCTGGAGGGACAGGACACAGGGAATGGCTCCCACTGCCAGAGGGCAGGGCTGGATGGGATATTGGGCAGGAATTGTTCCCTGGGAGGGTGTGAGGCCCTGGCACAGGGTGCCCAGAGCAGCTGTGGCTGCCCCTGGATCCCTGGCAGTGCCCAAGGCCAGGCTGGGCAGAGCTGGGGAAGGCTCTGGAGCACCAGGGGTGGCTGAGGGAGCTGGGGGGGCTCAGCCTGGAGAAAAGGAGGCTCAGGGTTCAGCTCCAGTTGTCTCAGCCGGTCTCCATAGGGAAGGTTCTCCATCCCATAGTGGCCTTCTCTGGAGCCTCTAAGACATGAATCAAGAATGTGGTGGGGGAAAACAGGGACTTTTTAGGATGAATAGCAGAAGAGCTCCTTTGGAGGGAATGGGGATTTCAGGTAGTAGGAAGATTGATTTTGTTAAGCAATCCTTGAAGCTTGAGAATTGATTATAATGTGCAATCTGCTTGGCCTTTGGGAGATCCCATCTTTTATCCGAGTTCTTTTTTTCCATTTTCCCATATCACCAACAGTAGCTTTATTTGGACAGCGAATACCTTGAATTCCTTTCTGCTATAGAGGTCTGGCAACAGGCAGGAGCCAGAACAAACTGACTGCTGCAGGTGAATTCTAGGAGATAAAAACATAGGTTTGTTATGACAGTGGGATTTCTCCTTTTAATAAAAGATACAGAAATTCTGATTGAGTAAAAGGTCTTTTTTTTTCCTCTTTCAGGGAGTTCCATCTAAGAATTCCCAGTATAACCCATTCAGCAGGGTCAGCACAACCATTCACAGAGCCAAGAGTGCACCCACCACCAGTCCAGCTGTACCCCAGAACCTTTGGATGGACTTCAGGAAACATGGAAGCTGATGGTTCATTCATTGCTGGGGAGTTTTGCAGATGGAACTTGGCTAAACTCTACCCCCCTTCCTTTTTCTAAAGGGGTAGGGTGATTAGGAATGCAAAAATGGGAGGGGATAAAGGAGTATCACATGGTGGGAGGGAAAATCTTAGGAAATTAATTTGGTGGCTCTTTTTTTTTTTTTTTTGGGTATTACTTTTCATGGGTCAGTGCTGGGTGATACATTTTTAAGCTTTTTTATCAAAGTACTTTTAGTGACACACAGAAAAAAAAAAATCTCTTTAATCCAAGGGAGGGAGATGCTGTTTCACTCCTTGGCTACTCTGCTGTGGGCTACCTGTTTGTACCTGACTGTAGGGAGGTCATTTCATGTTGTGAATGGTTCATTCCATGTGTGAATTCCAGTCACTGAATTGCCATTTCCTCACAAGACCATATTGGTCTTGGAAGTGTAGTCTCAGAGCTGAGCTGCCGGTGCCTCTCCCACCTGAGCTTGGGTGAGGAGGAAAAGCTGCACTCGAGGACTTGGGCTGCCAGCTCTGGGAATTGGGGGCTTTGGTTATTCCACACCATGGTTTGAATACAGAGCTCTGTGTGTCCAGACATTCTGTACAGAGTCTTGGAGGCAAATATACCCAGCCTGAGGTATATTTTACTTTGGTTTAAGTCCAATCAGAAGGACTTTCTCAACTGGGGGTGGAAGGATAACTCATTTCTGACTGATAATGAGGAAACTTCCTCCTTTTTCTCTTCTGGTGCCAAGAACCTGCCCTCTGTTCCTCAGTGTGGAGGGAAGGGGATCCATTCCAGCAGGTGTGGCTACACACCTGCTTTTGTGTGCAGTAATGTTCTGACCTCTTAAAAAAAATAAAAAAAAGGAAAAAGGTTGATTTTTCTATAATTGATATCTAAAAAATGAATTTAAAGCTTTTTATTAAGTATTGAATATTTCTTATTTGCATGTGCAGTGAAGTGACCAGCATTTTGTGTGGAAAAATTGGACTGATGTGAAACCTGCCTTAATGTGTTTATAAGTATTTGGCTTCACTATGGGTACCTTGATTGATTCCTCAGTTTCTTCCAGTACATCTTTGAGCATATTAGGGTAACTTGTGGCTAAAAATTAATTTCTCTGGGAAGGGAGACAAGGAGAGGGGAGGAAGATGAGAGCTGATAGCTTGGGGAATGTATTGACTGGGTTGCAAAATTATTTTAGTCTTAGGGTATCCATTGCATAATCCTTGCGTGGACTTCTTGGCTGAGAGAACACTACAAAGTGGTGGATTAAATATTGTGCCACCAACCAATTGTACAAGTTGTTGGTATCCCAAAACTTGGGGAAGAAAGTAGCTCCCAGAGCCTTTATTGTGTGAGAAAGATTAGCAGGGACAGTCAGGGGCCGAGGAATTGCCTTTGGGAGTAGTGCAGCTTAGTGATCCCTGAAAAATATCCCGTGCCAAAGTGATTGATCCTTTATTCACTCCTTTCTTAAAGGTTTGAAAACACAAAATTGGTTGATATTGCTCATTTGAGTACTGCAAGGAGACTGCATTGTACTTTGCTGCTGCTCTGCCAAGTGCTGCTTTGGGGAGCTTTACCTGGCACTGCAGGCAGCGACCATTATTTTCCTTTCTGAACGGTCTGTTACAGTTACTACTCTGTAAATCTGTCCTCTTGTAAGTCATGGTGTTGAATTAAATGTTTCTCACAAAGAGGTTCTTCTGGTCTGCCTCAAGCCCTTACCTGGAGTTCTGTGCTCTGCTCTTTCCACTTCTCCCTGTGGAGATGCTCTGGGGTTCTCTTGTGGGCTCCACTCTGACATTTGGATCTTGACATCTTGTGCCTGGCAGAGAGGAATGTGGAGGAAAACTCCTGGAAAGCAGTTCATTCTTGTTGCAGAATCCTCTCCTGTGTCCTTACCAAGGGAGAGGCTGCCAGGGCAGATTGGTGATACTGAGTCACAGAACTGTTAAGGTGGGAGAAGATCTTTAAGATTATAATGAAGTCCAACCATCAGCCCAGCACCACCACATTCACCACTAAACTGTATCCCCAAGTGCCACATGCACACTGCTTTTGAACACTCCCAGGGATGATGATTCTACCACTGCCTTGAGCAGCCTGTGCCAGGGCTGGACAACCCTTTCTGTGAGAAAAAAAAAAAAAAAAAAAAAAAAAAAAAAAAAAAAAAAAAAAAAAAAAAAAAAAAAAAAAAAAAAAAAAAAAAAAAAAAAAAAAAAAAAAAAAAACAACAACAACAAAAAAAACCCACCCTAATATCCAGTCTGGACTTCTCCTGGCCCAATTTGAGTCTATTCCCATATGGCCCTTTGAATCCCAACTCTAGCAGTTCATAATCCTATACCAGAAGTGTCCTTGTGACCGGAGCAATCTTATTCTGACACTGTGTTTTTTAAAACTTGTTTATCTGGTGATGTCTTTATCTACTTTTATTTGATCCTAAACATACTATTGAGATAGCGTAGCACAGGTGATTGAGATGTTGATACTCATATTTTGATGCACTGAATTATCAGGTTTAAATTGCTGCCAACTCTCTTGGTCCCCCCACCACCCCCTGCTTCCCCAGTTCAGCTCTTTCCTTCAGTTTACAAGGGTTATTATGTTTTCATTGCTATGGAGGAGTTGCTTCTGCAAGGTGCCAAAAAGGGACCCAGGAGCCAAAGAAAGTAAAATAATTTTACCTGCTTACCGAGGTAAGGAAATCAAGTGTTTCTTTTCACTGACCATGATGCCTTTTTCATGTTGCTGCAATAATAACTGGATTAGTTTGTCTTATCTCAGCCCTGGAAGTGACTGACAGGCATAAAGTGTCTGCCATCATCAAATCTATCCCCAGGGTGGAGAAAGCAGCTTGTTTGAGGTATAACTTGTTAAGCAAATGGTTAGTAAATAATGTACTTAAAAGCAATTGAGTGGAATTGGGGCAAAGCTTATATTTCATTAATTAATTGTCTCTTCTGCGTGGGGTATTGATGGCTACAGTTTTTTTCCTCTCCATTTTACAAAACTTTAAGATTTAAAGGGAATGTCATTATCCTGCTGCTTGGGGAGTGCTATTTTTACAGAATTCTAGCTGGATTAAATTTTGTGCAAACCATAGAGTGAATTGGAATGGATATTGGTTCAGTCTGGATTTAGCCAGCAGAGCTCTTGGAGATGGTTCTGCCCAGGAAAAGTTGGCTCGATTCACATCTGAAATTGAACTTGCTGAACTGGCTGTTGAGCAAGGAAAGGGAGGAGTTTTCTTGCTTGTAAACTGAACATACCAGGAAGAGAAGAGAGTGAGGGATGGCATGGCTGGGAGTTTGGGTTGGAAAACACCTTAAGTGCCACTCCTGCCATGGCAGGGACACCTCCCACTGTCCCAGGATGTCCCAGCCCTGTCCATCCTGGCCTTGGGCACTGCCAGGGATCCAGGGGCAAGCTCTGGGCACCCTGTGCCAGGGCCTCACACCCTCCCAGGGAACAATTCCTGCCCAATATCCCATCTAAATATTTGTTGCTGCTCTGTGGGATATGAATGAAGCAGGACACCTGGAAGGACTCCTGAGTCATGTGGTTTTGTCTTGCTTTTAGGAGGGACCATTCTATCTGGGCTGATAGTCTTGGTCCTTGGAAAGAGTGTGGGATAATGTGGTTGAAGAGGGAGGAGACAGGAAAATGCTTAGTGGAGAAAAAGAAAGTTTTTTTGTAATAACTCTCCAATCAGGAAATCCTAGTTATTCAGGATTATGTGCATAAGAACAATCTCCAAGAGTCAGATGCCCATGCAAATACTTGGATAATACCACTTCTTCTCTATCACATAAAATGCATATTCCTCACTGTTGTCACTCTGAACAGGAATTTCTGCATCTGCTGGAATTGCTCCAGACTTTGGGGTCGGTTGAGGATCCCAGTGTTGCCTGTTTTACCTTCCTGCTTTAATGAAACACAGCCACGGGAAGGTGGTGTCCTAATTCTGCAGCACAGAAAATAATGTCCTCTATGGGCTATAGTGAGCTAAAAATTTGGATTTGTTCTCAGATTAGCAAGGATCAACTTGAATTAATGAGGGAAAACCTTTCTCCCCCTCCTCCCCAGACTGATCCCGTGAGTAGCTGGAGTATAGGAGAGAACAGCACAGAACAGTATGTGCTAAATGGTATTTACAGTGACTGAACATTTGGGAGGGTGGGGAGGGAAAAACGTTTTGAACTCCAGAATGACCCACCAAATGCACTTGGAATTGTCAGGGCATTGCTTAGAAATCTCATTTAGTATTCCTAATTTCTTACCAGTATCTATAACTACTACTGCTGACTAGCTAGTAACACAAACTACTAGTAAGAAATAATATTGGCCTCCAATGGGAAAGCTTTTAGTCAGTTCATTAAGTAAGTTTTGGAGTGGAGATTTTTACCTTGCAGAGTCACAAACAGCAGTAGTTGGAGACTACGCAGAACTGGGCAGTGAGTGACCTGAACTGGTTTGTCTTCAGTGGCAAAATTCAAAATGCCTTGCTGAAGAAATTGAAGAAATCTGGTTTCATTTGCATTTACAAATGACAAGTTTTCTGATACATAGAATCCCAGAATAATTTGAGTTGGAAGGGACCTCAAAGCCCATCCAGTTCCACCCCTACCATGGCAGGGACACCTCCCACTGTCCCAGGGTGCTCCAAAACCCCTCCAGCCCGGCCTTGGGCACTGCCAGGGATCCAGGGGCAGCCACAGCTGCTCTGGGCACCCTGTGCCAGGGCCTCACACCCTCCCAGGGAACAATTCCTGCCCAATATCCCATCCAGCCCTGCCCTCTGCCAGTGGGAGCCATTCCCTGTGTCCTGTCCCTCCAGCCCTTGTCCCCAGTCCCTCTCCAGCTCTCCTGGAGCCCCTTCAGGCCCTGCAAGGGGCTCTGAGCTCTCCCTGGAGCCTTCTCTTCTCCAGGTGAGCACCCCCAGCTCTCCCAGCCTGGCTCCAGAGCAGAGGGGCTCCAGCCCTGGCAGCATCTCCGTGGCCTCCTCTGGACTGGCTGCAGCAGCTCCACGTCCTCCTGATGTTGGGGGCCCAGAGCTGGACATGGTGCTTTAGGTGGGGTATAGACCCCACCTAAAAGTTTGGTAAAAGTTGAATCCTAAAAAGTTTGTAGCGTGTTTTTGTTTTCAAGATGAGTCCAGTTCCGTGTCCTGGATTAGCCTACTGGGCACATTTTGTGCGGTTTACTGATCTGAAGGGCTGTAAAACCTGAAAGTGTGGTGTACCAGCTTTTATTTTTTAATGCTTTTGTCTGATCTGCAATTAATTCTTAGCTTTCCATCAAGTTGGCTTCTCCACAACTCCAAAGTCATTACCTGACAGCTCAGTTCTTCATTCGTCTAATGCATGAAAAGGAGCCCTTTGCTAATGGCTTTCCCCAAGGTGCCTCTTTCATGTCCTGCTGCAGGGAGGGAGTCTCTGAAGGTGCTGTGCCAAGAGTAGCAGAGAAAAGGCTGCTGGGCCTGGTGGCACTGAGGGATCACAGCGGACCAGGCTTTGGGTGACCTCAGCTGGAGCTTGTGCCTCTACTGCAGTTGTGGCACACCACAGTGACATCGAGCCTCGTCACCTTGAGCTGTCCCCATATGCTGTTCCCTCAGTCAGCGACTTTGTGGGATGATTGATCTCAGGCTGAGGTCATCTTTCAAGTTCCAGATCTTGTCAATCTCTCTGGCTCCACCCACATGCAGTGATTCAGCTCCTGATGTGCTGAAATATTCCTTTAAGCCTTCCCACACGGAGTAAGGGCTTTTTTGTGATTCTGCTCGGAGCTGCAGCACCTCTTCTGTGCTGTGCTCCAAGCCTGTGTTTTCTGCATGGTATTTACATGTGCTTGGAGAGCAGCAGAAAGATGAGCTTGACCTCCTGAATAGGAGAAGAACAGCTATAATTGTTCTTTAAAAGTATTTTTTAAATCCCATTTGATAGAATTTGGCTAATGTGCTGTGATTTAGACAAATGATAAAATACAGAGAGCAGCCCTGGGGAGAAGGATTTGGGGGTGTTGTGGGTGAGAGGCTCAGCCGGCCCCGGCCATGGGCACTGAGCCCAGAAACCCCCCCTGTGCTGGGCTGAGCCCCCAGCGTGGGCAGCAGGGGAGGGGGGGATTCTGCCCCTCTGCCCCGCTCAGGTGAGACCCCACCTGCAGAGCTGCTCCAGCCCTGGCAACAACATCAGGAGGACGTGGAGCTGCTGCAGCCAGTGCAGAGGAGGCCACGGAGATGCTGCCAGGGCTGGAGCCCCTCTGCTCTGGAGCCAGGCTGGGAGAGCTGGGGGTGCTCACCTGGAGAAGAGAAGGCTCCAGGGAGAGCTCAGAGCCCCTTGCAGGGCCTGAAGGGGCTCCAGGAGAGCTGCAGAGGGACTGGGGACAAGGGCTGGAGGGACAGGACACAGGGAATGGCTCCCACTGGCAGCGGGCAGGGCTGGATGGGATATTGGGCAGGAATTGTTCCCTGGGAGGGTGTGAGGCCCTGGCACAGGGTGCCCAGAGCAGCTGTGGCTGCCCCTGGATCCCTGGCAGTGCCCAAGGCCGGGATGGACAGGGCTGGGAGCAGCTGGGACAGTGGGAGGTGTCCCTGCCATGGCAGGGGTGGCATTGGATGGGCTTTGAGGTCTCTTCCAACCCAAATCAGTCTGGGATGATATTATGACACTTGTGGGGGTTTTTTGGTGGAGGAGCAGGAGGGTTCTCCTTTCCATGCTCGCTAATCCCATCTTTAGGGGTGGATCTACAAAGGATGGTCTCTATTGCAGAATAAATCTTCCAGCTCAGATATTGTCACTTCTGCCATTGCACATTTGACCTGGAATTAGCAGCAGTTACAGAGTTGCTCCTGAGGGAGTTGGGAGCTGTGGTGGCACTGATGCTCTGCTGAACTTCTGTTGCTTTTTCTCTTTATAGGAGACACCTTAATGGGTTGTGACACCTGGTGTGCTTTAGTCCAGTGTTCTGGAATTCCCTGTCTGTACATGGGATTATGTTCTTTTGGGGGACATCTTTATCCTGTAGATTACACAATCCCAGAATGGTTTGGGTTGGAAAAGGACCTTAAGGCCCTTCCAGTTCAAACCCTGCCAGGGGCTGGGACACTTTCCACTATCCCAGGTTGCTCCAACCCCTGTCCAGCCCAGCCTTTGATACCTCTAGGGAAGGGGCAGCCACATCTTTAATGGTCAGACACCAAATGATTACAGGTGGTACAAACATTTGGGAATGACTTCTGCTGGGAAATGAGGAAGCACCTGGACAGATGGGCTTGGAAGTGACAAGCAAGTGCCGTCTATTCCCTCTTGTGAGAAGCTGGTTCTTCTGCATGGTTGTGTTTTGGTAAAGAAATAGAGTTATGCTGAACAACTTCCCTGGTTTATAGACTCATTCCCTCTGTTAATGGGAGACACAAGTCTCTTTAAGAACTGCTAATTGCTCAGGTTAAAAAAACCCCAAAGGCCACTTGGTGTCATGTGTGGAATTAAAACTCTCAGAAGAAAGTGTGAGCTAGTTCTGCTGAAAATGGAACAGATCAGAGGCACAACATCTACAAACCAGGTTTGCGAAAGTGCTTAAAATAACAACTGGCAGCTTCCCTGGGTGTTGTTGGACTTGACGTAGAAATTTCCCAAAAGGACTGAGAGAGCAGAGAGACAAAAATGGCAATGTTGGAAGTGCATTCTTGAGGGGGTTTTGAAAGCCCACCTAGGACTTGTCAGTGGTTTCAGAGCTGGTGCTGTGGTGGCCAGGAGTGTCTCTGGTGTTGGAAGTGCAGCAAGGACATCCCTGGGTTTCAGGTACCTGTCCTCTTGGGTTGCTCAAGGTTGCCTAGTGGAGTTACCAGAACAAGTGTTGGTCATGCCTGAGTTTCCTCCATTATCTGGGAACAAAAGGAGCTCAGACAGGAGGGGTTGTACCCTTCTGCCTCAAGTTATGGAAACCCCACTATTTTTAGTTGTTTTAACTTAATATGTTAAATATTTTGGGAAGTGAAGGGGCGAAGCGGGGGATGTCTCAAGCTCAGACTTAGATTTCCTGTGTCTGTCCCTGGAGGAGAAGCTTCTCTCCTCAATAGGTGTAAACCCTCATGCCAAAAAATGGCATGGAGCTGTGTCAGGCCTTGGCACGGAGCTCAGGGAAAGGTTCTTCCCCCCGAGGGTGCTGGGCACTGCCCAGGCTGCCCAGGGAATGGTCCCAGAGCTGCAGGAGCTGCCAGGGATGCCCAGGGTGGGGTTGTTGGGGTGTCTGGGCAGGGTTGGACTCAATGATCCCTGTGGGTCCCTTCCAGCTGGGATATTCAAGGATTCCATGCAATAATCCTGGAGCCTGCCAGCTCTCTGAACAACTCATGGCATGGAGAAGGCAGGTCTGGAGTGGGAGGATTCCCAGAGCTGTGCTGATGCTGTTGGATCTGTGTAAGCACAGGAATTGGGATGGATATGGACAAATCTCCATGCAGTTGAGCTCTTTGGGGGAAAACAGAAGCTGCTCCAGCTTTCTCTGCAACAGACAGAAGGAAAGGGCTGGTGGGAGTTCACAGCTGAGTTCTCTGGAGAGAAAGCAGGAGGAGAGGAAGAGGAGGCAAAGCAGGAAGAGAAGCAGCTTGTTGTTTTCATTAAACTTTTAGCGTCTGGAAGACAATGAGTTTAGTTCTCAGGTGAGGGGAGGGGAAAGACCTAAGGCGACAATTCCTGGTGGCTGTTACCTTGCTGGAAAGATCCCACAGAAGTTTCAGGTGTCCTTTTCAAAGTATCAAAATGTGAAAGTCTCTGTCCATAGAAAAGTCACCAGCTTGGCAGCAGAGGGCCAGCCCATGTGGCTTGTTTTGGGGCCATGGAGAAGAAGGAGTTAATGTTTCCTGGGATCTGAAATGGGAACAGAGTGGGTGGATTGAAGGGGGGGTTTCTAGCCAAGACACTGATGGTTCTTGCAATTAAAAACAAGCCCAAGCCAAACAGTTGAATTAATCCCAAAGACAGTGATTGGGAAAGACAATTATGTGTAAATGAAGAAAATTAAACTTGAGTGTCCAGCAGTGGAATGGGAATGTCTGGGCATGTGGGGTCTTGGGTGAGCTGGGGCATTGGTCTGTGTTTTTCCAGGGAAGGAGTGTGCTGGGCCAGCACAGCCAGGGAAGGTTTTTTTAAGTCCTGGCTGTGGAAGGGCCCTGTAAAGCCCTGGTCCAGCTGGGATAAAGGGATTGGAGGCAGCTGCTTGGCAGTGAACATCCATGGCAGCAGGGACCTGCTGTGCTGACGATGTGGGGAAGGTGACTGGGATTCCTGGTCTCGGGGGCTCCAGGCTGCTGAGGTGTTTGTGACTCTGTCAGGCAGAACCAAGTGACTCTGCTGCTGAGCATGAGCAGCAAAATTTGGTGTTGGAACCAGATGGTCCCTTCCACCCCAAAGTGCTCTGGGAACAACCCTGTGGAATAGAAGCTGAAGATCCAAGGGGAAATGGTGGGGGGAAAGACAGATTTTATGTTTTTCTTAAGTTTAGTAGCTCGGCGAGAAGGGGGAATCCAGCGGTCCCGGTGCGGGGCTGAGCCGCAGCTCTGTCCCCGAGTGCCTGGAAGGGACGGAGGGAGCGGCTGCCCGGTTCCGGCAGGAGCTGCCGCTGCTCCGGGGCTGCGCTGCTCCGGTGCCGAGCGGTGCTCACTGACCTGTTCGGTCCTCTGCCGAGGGACAGTGGCAGCGGTGGCAGTGCCGCGCCGCTTGCCTCCCCCCTCCCTCGGTTTCGGCAGCGTCTTTCAGGCAGCTCAGGGCCGGCTCCGCGCTGGCAGCAGCTGTGTCTGAGCTGCGGACGGGGGGAAGCGGCGGTACCTGCGCCGGGGAGGCTCGTGGCCCCCGGGGACGCTCAGACCTCTCGGGCTGTTTGATACCCGGCCCCCCCCGCGATGGTCGGCGTCCCCTTCGGATGCCCAGAACCTCTCGGGATGTTCAGAACCACCTGCGATGCTAGAGTGCCTCTGAGATGCTCAGTACCCCCTGTATATTTTAGGAGACCTCCTCCGGGGATGCACGGATCCTTCCCGGGGCGTTCGG
>VXBU01019135.1:57066-68498 GCA_013400315.1 Bombycilla garrulus
CCCCGGCCGCGGGCGCCTTCGGCAGCCTGGCCCCGCCGCTGGGGCCGCCCGCGCTGCTGCCGGAGCCGCCGGCGAGCAGGAAGAAGAGCGTGAACATGACCGAGTGCGTTCCCGTGCCCAGCTCCGAGCACGTCGCCGAGATCGTGGGCCGGCAAGGTAACGCGCCGTGGGGACGGGGCGGGACACGGGGACCCCCCCCAACCTCCCTCTCGCCGGCCCGCCGCGATCTGGGGCAGTTTCGGGGCTTTGTCTCCGTGCGGAGGCGGAAACTTAACGGCGACAAATCCCGCGGCCCCGAAAGTCGGCCGCGGGTCCCGGGAGCTGCGCTCCGCGCCGGTCCCACCGAACTGCCTGAAAATAGCGATTAAAGTCCATCCACCCGGGTGGGATAACGCCGGGTGCCCACGGAAAGTTCCCGGGAGCCACGCGAGTCCGTGGGAGCTGCCAGGACACAGAGCGAGGCGAGAGCTTTGGTTTCATTGTACTTGTGCCTCTGCCCCCTCCCCTCCAGCTCCGTATATCAAACACGGCTTGTAAACGGTGCCCCTTATCTAAGATTTCGTTTACAAATCTTACTGGTAAATCCGATATAAATGGTCCTTAACCCGCTCGTTTGTAGGTGGCCGGAGGTCCGCAGGCAGCCCAGGAGCCCCTCGCACCCAGCTGTCACAAAGGGACGCCCCAGCCCCCGCCGGGTGGGTGCGCCTGGAGTGGGCTTTGTCTTCAGGACGTGCCAGATAAACCGAACTTTCACCTTGAAAACTCGAAAAGACCCGGGGCGGAGGATTTAAGGAAAAAAAAAAAAAACAGAAAAAAGGAAAAGGAAGGGAGCTGCTGGCCGCAGGGATCCCGGCAGGAATCCCCGGGCAGGGAGCGTGACCTCCGGGCTGTTTTGTCCTTGTGGGGTCTGGCAGCCCAGCCGTGCCCTCGCCCGGCCGTTCCCAGCTCTTCCTGCCCGGGGGGCTGCGGGCCGGGGGTCGGGGGGCTTTTTTTCCAGGGGGGAAGCGGGGAACTGGGCAGCCTCATTGTTCTCTTTGTTAGCCAGAGCCATGCTGTGATGAGCGCGGTGACATCATGCTCTGCGCTTCCCATTGGCCTGCGCTGCCTCCCAGCCGGCCCCGCTTCCCGGCCTCCCAACTTTCCGTGCACCCCTCTGCGGTCCCACCGCCCCGGCCGGGGATCCTCCCGGGCCGCCGGACCCCTCCGGGCCGGGCGAGCGGCGGGGCACAGCCGGGGGAGCGGAGCGTGGTGCCTCGCCCTGCTCCCGAGGATTCTCCTCCTCCTCCTCCCGGCCTGGATGGGGACCTGACTTGGGTGGCCTCGCCGCCGGGCTCTGCGCAGCCACGGGCTCAGGGGGCTTGAAACCGAACCTGTGCCGAGGGCCGGGCTCTGCTGGGAACCCGCTAGCTCTGCCGCGGAGCAGGCCAGGGGAATGGCTGCGTTTGGCCCGGGAGCTGCCGGCCGGTGCCTTCCTTTCCCTGCGTGTTTTGATGTGGTGAGACCCTGGTGCTGCCCCTCCAGCGCCTCGAGGAGTTTGGTGCACGGTCACTTACCTGCCCAAATACCTTGACGGAGTTAGGGTGCTCACTAGCTTCGTGGGCTTGTGAAACTTTTGAAAAAAATTCTGCCAAAGAAATTACTATATTGGCTTGAGGAGGGGTGCTTGAGGGGCACCGTGTGGGCTTGGAGGTGCCCTGGGGCTAGCTGTGAGCTGACGCTCCCTGCTGCAGCCCCAGCCCATGGGCAGGAACAGCCCTCTCCAGAGGTTTCCCCTCGTGTTTCCTGCCTCTCTCCTGGTCTTGGTCTGCTGGGATGCAGTGTGGTGGCTTTGCACTGGATTTTTGTTGAGGAGGAGCACTCAGCACCCTCGATCACGTTGTGGGCTGGGGTGTTTGGGCAGCACGGGGCTGGCAGCAGTGTCTTTGTGCTTCAGCTGCTCTCCGTGCCGCTGGCAGCTGGATTACAGCAAGGATGCTGAGCTTATTCCTCAGGGCTCACACCATGCAGAGCCCTTCCCACTCACCCTGTGCTGCCTCCCAGGTCCTTATGGTTCCCAGGTCCCCTCTGTGAGTCTTCCTCAGTTTTGGCAGTGGGGTCTGGCTGTAGAGCTGAGCCTTGGGGTGTTTGGCCGGACCATCGTCGTCGTGGTGACAGAACATGCAGGGCTGGTAACACTGCAGGGCTGGGTTGGGTCGCGCAAACCATGTCCCTGTCACTCTTGTCTTTCTCTCACTGCCCAGCCTGGTTGTGACCCAGGGAGCAGAAATTTCTGCCACATCTTGAACATAGGAGGGGATGAAGATGTGCATGTCGGGTGCCCTGGGAGGGGTTGGAGTTGGGGAAAGGCTCAGGATGTCTCCCTGCAGACTTTAGGGCGCTTTGGGGCCTGTCCTGCTTTGCCCAGGCCTGGCTGCTGTGACAAGTGGGGACCAGGGAGGTCCTGGCAGCCAGGACCAGCACGTGGATGTCCTGTTCTGTGCTGGCTGAGATGGGACACAGGCAGTTGGACACAACTTCTCCTTTTCTTCAGTTTCTTTCCTCCAGTAATCCTAATTTAACCCTTTCACAACAGTCCATCAGGTCAGTCTTTTTTCCCTAAATCAAATTGGTGTTTTCTTCCTTGAGCTGGAGTGTTTCTCATGACTCCATGTCTGGACTGGCATCGGTGACACCACAGAGCAGCATCTGCCAGCTGGGATCTGTGGCTCCTCTCCCCCCTGCCCACACAGCTGTGTGGCCAGCCGGGATTCCCTGGCTGTGCCTTCGCCTGCAAGCCCAGTCATGACTCCTGCCATGGGAGGGACCATCTCCAAAAAGTGTTGTGGGCACCAACTGGAGCGGCATGGACTCCTCCTGCCATCCAGCAGAGAGAGTCGTGGGGATAAAAGGAATCACCAGGAGCATGGGGCAGGTGTTAGAGCTGCCCTGACTCAGGTGCTGTGCTGGTGTGGATTCTTGCTGGCCCTGCTTTGGAGGGGCATTTCCAGCAGCGTCTGCTCTCCCCTCGCACACCGGGTGCCTCCCAAGGGATGGAGCCACAGCTCCTCTGCCCAGCTGTGACACTCAGGGACTGGCAGAGCTCTACGAAAGGAAAGTTGCTGTTTATAGAAGATGCCGGGACGCTCGAAGGGTAGATCCAGGGAAGGATGGTACTTGGCACCTTTCCTCGCTGCTGGAGTGTAGCTGGCATTCCAGTGCTGAGAGGATGCACAGGGTGACCATGGGCCTCTCTGGGCCAGCCTGTGCACCTGTAACCTCGCCATGGATCACAGGGGTGCAAGGAATCCTCTCATTTCGGAGCCTTGGATTGCTGCTCTCTGTTGTCTCCTGCCCAGATGCCGTGTCCTTGGAGGCACCTGGCACATCCTCCTGGCTGCCTCCTCCCAGCTGGGTCGTAGCAGAGCTGGGAACTCCTGAGCTTGGTCACACAGATGGATCTGGTTGCTGAAGGATCTGCCTGTACATCTGAGAGCTGGCACTGGCTGCACACTGTGTCCCGAGGAGAAGAGCCCAGCCTCCCTGTCCCACTCCTCAGTGTCTGGAGAAGCAGCCAAGGTGTGATGTGCTCGCTTCCTGCAGCAGGGCTGCAGGGATTAGTTTGTTCCTGTGTGCACAGTTGGGAAGGAGCATTCAGCGAGGGGAGAGGAGCTGTGATGGAGGAGCAGCGTTTTCTCCTCCATGCCTGGCTCCAGTCCTGGCCCATCCTGTGCCATTCACTGGTAACAAAGGGGATCAGGAGTTCCAGAACTCTGGATCAGAGGCCAGAAGATGCTGCAGAGCTGGGTAGGAGGAAGAGCCCTGGGTAGGGCACTCCAGTGCTGAGGCACCAGAGCCTGTGACAGACACCGTCCTCCTGCCTGGTGCCATCAGAGGCTCCTCTAGAAAAGCTCTGATAGTGCTTTTTGGGTTTTACCAGGTCAGAGCTGGGCACTGCCAGCACAGACCTCCTCGGTCTAGCTGAGATGTGGTCTGGGCAAGGGGATGATCTGGCTCTGTGCAGGAAGCACCTAATGTGGGAGCAGAGGCTGCCCAGGCTGTGCTGGGATCAGGGCGTGGATGAGCTGTGTGGGATCCATCACCTCCAGCGTGGTCATTGGAGCATAGAGGATGGAGAGGCTCTTCCCAGCTCTCTCTCCCAGTGTTGTACTGATTTTCTTGAGCTCTTGCAGTGGTCTCAGCCCTGATCTGTCTGGGACTTCTCACAGAGAACCAAGTTTTCTTTGGTGATGCCAAATGAGGGTGTCCAGGGAGAGCAGCCGCCTTTCCTGGGGTGCTGCCTCCGTCACCACAGGAATTCTCCCTGGGATTCTGTTTCTTGTCAGAAGTTACCAATGTCCCATCCCAAGAGCAGGTGGGATGGGTTCAGCCAGGGCAGTTTTGCAGAGTGTAATGGGAGCTGTGTGGGGTAGGGAGAGGGTGGAAGAGGAGGCCATGGAGTTGAGACAGATGATTTGGGAGGAGTGTCCTGCTCACCCCCCGTCGGGGCTGTCCCTGCAGGCAGAGCTCGGTTTGGTGGCACAGGGGACTGTGACTTGGAGGGGGGGGTGAGACCTCTGGAGTGCCAGGCTTTGCTGGCAGCTGAGTGTAGCTCTGGGGTGTCAGGATGAGTTTGTGCCCACAGGGACTGAGAGCTCCTCCACAGAGATGTAGGACAGCAGCTGAGCCGCTCTCTGGTGTTCACAAAGGGCTGTTGCAGCTGAAGCATCCCTGGGGTCTGTCCCCTCCGTCCTGCCTCTGGTTTTCGGCTGTTTTTATTTGGATCTTTAAAGCCACTTCAGTGGAGACTTGCAGCAAAGTCTGGCACTTTGTTCTGCTCTGTTGCCATTGGTGTTGCACACAGCCCTTGGCCGGGGGGATGTGTGGATGCCACCTGCTGCTGCTGGGCTGAGGTCTGGCTCTGCCTGGGCTGGGAGCTCTCCGGCACTTCCAGGCAGCTCCAGGTCCTTTCCACAGCCCCCTCCAGCATGACCCTGATCCTGCAGCAGCTTCACAGGGATGTGGCCATTCAGGATGGCATCACAGCGTGCTGGGGAGAAGGTTTGCAAGGGCTCGTCTGAAATGCCTCTTATTGGTCTGGATCACTCCAAGTACAAGAAAGATGCGGAGCTGCTGCAGCCAGTGCAGAGGAGGCCACGGAGATGCTGCCAGGGCTGGAGCCCCTCTGCTCTGGAGCCAGGCTGGGAGAGCTGGGGGTGCTCACCTGGAGAAGAGAAGGCTCCAGGGAGAGCTCAGAGCCCCTTGTAGGGCCTGAAGGGGCTCCAGGAGAGCTGGAGAGGGACTGGGGACAAGGGCTGGAGGGACAGGACACAGGGAATGGCTCCCACTGGCAGAGGGCAGGGCTGGATGGGATATTGGGCAGGAATTGTTCCCTGGGAGGGTGTGAGGCCCTGGCACAGGGTGCCCAGAGCAGCTGTGGCTGCCCCTGGATCCCTGGCAGTGCCCAAGGCCGGGCTGGACAGGGCTGGGAGCAGCTGGGACAGTGGGAGGTGTCTCTGCCATGGCAGGGATGGAACAAGATCAACTCTAAGGTCATTTCCAGCCCAAACCATTCCATGATTGCCCCAGCTGCAGTTGCTGGTTAAACCCCCAGTTTGCCGTTCGAGTCCATCTGGCTCTGGGGGCTCAACCACGAGGTGCCTTCCCGCCTTCCTGAGCACGGGCAGGGGCAGCCCTGACGCAGCCACCTCAGGGGGTGCAGGTGTGCTGGAGGACAGGGCTCCTGCTGGGAGCCTGTGTCTCGTCCACAGCTCTCGGTGTCCCGGAGCCGTGGCTCACGGTGCCAGGCAGGGTCAAACACTTCCCAGCCTGGGGAGGCTTCCTGCCCGTCCTGCCTGCTCCAGGCTTTGGGACCTCTGCCTGGGAGTCCCTGCGGCCGGGGGTGTCTCAGGAGGAGTTTGGACCTGGGCACGGGGCAGGACTGAGTGGTCCCCTGGTGTGTCCCGATGCTGGACACTCCTCGCAGGCGCAGTTCCTGGTGCTGCTGCCAGCACGTGGCCTCAGGCAGTGACTTCCCTGGCCATGCCTCCCTTCCCAATGTTTCCTGGTGTGATTCTGGGACAGGCAAGGGGTTGACCCCCCACCCCCCCAGATCTGCCATCCTCCTCTCTTATCCCTCCCCTGGGAAACCCAGCTCCCACCACAGCTGTGTTTGGTGTCATCCATGGCCCTGGCAGCATCCAGCAACCATAGATTGGGGACATTTTTCCTGTGCTGCTGGTTTGAGGAGGGTGGAACTGGCCAAGCCAGGCAGTCCTTTGATTTTTATCCAAGGTTTCTGGCTTTGTCCCTGTGAAGAGCTCACGGGAGCAGGCAGACAAACTCTTCCCCTCTTTGGTGCTGCCATGGCATCATTTTGGGTCCCACTGGTGCTGCTGGTGTGATGGAGTGGGGTGAGGAAGAGCCTCACTGGGCCATGTCCCCCGTGGGATGGGGTTCCTCAGTGGCTTCTGTGTGCGGCTTTGCGTCCTGAAACTGTCATTTGATGAGGGTTGGCACGGAGCTCAGGGAAAGGCTCTTCCCCCCGAGGGTGCTGGGCACTGCCCAGGCTGCCCAGGGAATGGTCCCAGAGCTGCAGGAGCTGCCAGGGATGCCCAGGGTGGGGTTGTTGGGGGGTCTGGACAGGGACAGGGACTGAACTCCACCCTGGTAGGTCACTTCCAAGTCAGGACATTCCGTGATTCTGTGATGCTACAAAGGATGAATTTGGGACCTTGGGCATGAGGCTGGTGCCAATGGGAGGCACCAGCAGAGCCCCTTCCCACTGCCCTAGGCTTGTCCTGGTTTGCCAAGCAGTGGAGCGGGGGCAGATCTTACAGCAGGTACCAGGATAAATCTGGCAGGGGAGCGTGGGGATTGCAGGCGCCTCTCCCAGGACAGTCCTGTAGGAGCTGGCACATGATAATGGCTTCAGTAAATGTCACCTTTGATGGTTCTGCCCTGCCCCAGTCCCTGGGCCATTGCTTTACTGTGTGCCCCAACCATAAATTCACCTGCCAGGGGTTGGTGGTGCCAGAGAGCCTGGCTGTGACACCCAGGGCAGCTCCTCCTGCTCACTTCCTGTGACGGTTTTTTACTTCTTGTCATCCACAATGCTTAATGCTGTGGGAATTGCGGAACAGCTGGGGCTGCAGGAACAGCACAGCTCCTGCTCTGCCTCTGCTCTCTGGGTGCTGCTGGAGAGCCTGGATTGATTTATCTGGACAGATCTGACTCAACTTCTTGTACCATTCGATCCCTGGTTGCCAGAAGGGTTTGGGTTGGGGGGAGGTATTAAAGCTCATCCAGTGACACCCCCTGGCATGGGCAGAGACACCTTCCACTGTCCCAGACTGCTCCAGGCCCGGTCCAGCCAACTTGGACACCCCAGGGATGGAGCAGCTTCTCTGGGCAGCCTGTTACACCGTAGGGGGTTGATTCTGGCTGGTTCCAAGCACCCACCAAAGCTGCTCCATCACTGTCCTTCACAAGTGGACAGGGGAGAGGAAATACAACAGAGGGTTCATGGGTTGAGATCCCTCACCCAATATTGTCAACGGCAAAACAGACTCACCTTGAGGATACTAACTGAATTTATTATTAACAAAATCAGAGCAGGACCATGAGAACTAAAATAAATCTTAAAAATACCTTCCCCTTAACCCTCCTTCCTTCCTAGGCTCTCCCTCCATGCTCCAGCAGCGCAGGGAGATGGGAATGGGGATCACAGTCCCCATCACATTCCGTGTTGTTCCTGCTGCTGCTCAGGGAGAGAAGTTGGAGCCGTTCCCCTGCCCCAGTGTGGGGTCCCCCTGTGGGGCACAGGTCTCCACGCACTGTCCCAGCCTGGGTCCCCCTCAGGGTCACAAGTGCTTCCAGCACTTGCTTCTGTGCAGGCTCCTCCCTCCATGGCTCTGCAGGTCCCTGCCAGGACCCTGCTCCAGCTCAGGCTTCCCACAGGGTCACGGCCTTCTTTGAGCACGTCCCTGCTCCAGCGTGGGCTCCTCCCGGGGCTGCACCCCCGTGGACTTCCATGGCCTTCCCCGTGGTTTTGCCCAGAGGCCACAGGGGAATCTCAGCTCCTGCCCCGTCTCCTGCCCTGGCTGTCTGCAGAGCTGCTCCTCTCACATCTTCTAACCTTGCTCTTCTCTAGACCAAATTACAGCTGCGCAAGACTTTTTTCCTTCTTAGATCCATGATCCCGAGGTGTCCCTACCATCTCTGCTGGGGTGGGCCTTGGCCAATGCCAGGTCCATCCTGGAGCCAGCTGGAATTGCCTCTGCTGGAGACAGGGGAAACTTCTGGCAGCTGCTCACAGAAACCACCCCTGTAACCTTGCTGCTACCAAAACCTGGCTGCGGAAACCCAATACTCCCCACCCTCCGAGGGAACAATTCCTGCCCAATATCCCATCCAGCCCTGCCCTGTGGCAGTGGGAGCCATTCCCTGTGTCCTGTCCCTCCAGCCCTTGTCCCCAGTCCCTCTCCAGCTCTCCTGGAGCCCCTTCAGGCCCTGCAAGGGGCTCTGAGCTCTCCCTGGAGCCTTCTCTTCTCCAGGTGAGCACCCCCAGCTCTCCCAGCCTGGCTCCAGAGCAGAGGGGCTCCAGCCCTGGCAGCATCTCCGTGGCCTCCTCTGCACTGGCTGCAGCAGCTCCACATCTTTCACGTGCTGAGGCCCTTCAGCCTTCTAGGCCTCTCGTTCTCCAGCCTCACAGCTGGAAGAGCAGCCCTGCCCTTCCTCAGGGAGTGTCTGGGAAGAGGAGGAGGGGAAGGAGTGCCCTGAGCCGTTCGCAGAGGAGCCAACCAGGCACTTGCAGCTGCTTGGCCGTGCCCAGAGGAGTCGAGCTGTTTATCCACAGGGATCTGCAGCAGCGTTTGCCATGGACAGGGACGAGCTCAGGGCTATAGTGGAGCACCCTCCATCCCTGCTGGCTCCCAGCTTTGTGTTGGATGCCCTGCAAAGCTCAGGGATGGGAGGGGACAGATGGGGATCACTCACTGCTGTAGGCCAATGGCCCGTGAGCTCAGTTCCGGTTGTGCTGTCCCTGGTTCGCGGGGATTTAATTAAGAGTGGATGCAATTAGGGCTGGGGGTGCAGGGGGTGGGGCTGGGCTGGCAGCCACATGCTGCTCCTCAGTGGAGCAGAGCAAAGTGGGCTTGGAGGGGAGTTGGAGCCTTTTGCAGCCCCAGAGGAGAGCAGGAGCCTTTGGCTGGACAATGCTGCCAGGACCTGGCGCTGGAGCCCAGCTGGGCCAGGGCAGGGCCATCCCCAGGGCTGTGCCTGGAGCTGTACGGGGTGAAGGCAGAGCTGCAGCACTATCTTGCAATCCCACAGCCAGCCATGGGCAGCTCTGCCTGCTGAATCACGTTCCTCCTGCAGGGGAAGCAAGACTTTCCAGAACAGGAAGAGCAGGAGGCCTGGGAGCACTCCTGCCCCAGCCTAGGCACTGGGGATCCTTCCCATGGGACAAGGAGGGCAGGGGTGGCTGTGTCCCTTGCCCTGGGGAGGTCCAGCTCCCCTGTCCCTCCAGGACATCCAGGGCTGCTCCTCAGGTTCAGCTGCTGGCTCAGAGGTGTCAGTGGACCTGCAAGATCCAAACAGGCTTTTCCTTCCTTTACGTCTTGACATCTTTTTTTTCCTTGTACCTCCTAAAACACCTCTGGAGTGAATGCAGTTTCTCACCTGCTCAGTGGCCCTGGTGGTGCCCCCGTGGCTGTCTGCCCTGGCCCCTCTGCCCACACTTGTCCCATCTCTCTGGAGCAGGATGGCAGGCTGCATCCTGCTGATCTCCAGCCCCTCAGGCTCAGAACAGTGGCAGGAGCTGGGAGAAGCCAGGGCAGCCCCCCAGCACTGAGCCATGAGCCCCCCTGTGCCCCAGAGGGAAGGACCCCGCTGTCCGAGGGTGTCCGTGCTGCAGGTGCAGAGCCAAGGGGCTGGTTGCTGCTGCTCCGTTGTGTCCCCAGCGCGGGTGAGCAGAGGCTCACAGGGAGTTCTCAGCGCTGATGTGTCATTTTTCCCCCTTCTCATTGCCCTGCAGGCTGCAAAATCAAAGCCCTGCGTGCCAAGACCAACACGTACATCAAGACGCCGGTCAGGGGTGAAGAGCCCGTGTTCATCGTCACTGGCAGAAAGGAGGACGTGGAGATGGCCAAGCGGGAGATCCTCTCGGCCGCCGAGCACTTCTCCATGATCCGGGCCACGCGCAACAAAGTCAACGGGCTGACGGGGGCCCTGCAGGGGCCCCCCAACCTGCCAGGCCAGACCACCATCCAGGTGAGGGTCCCCTACCGCGTGGTGGGGCTGGTGGTGGGACCCAAGGGAGCCACCATCAAGCGCATCCAGCAGCAGACGCACACCTACATCGTGACGCCCAGCCGGGACAAGGAGCCCGTGTTCGAGGTGACGGGCATGCCCGAGAACGTGGACAGGGCTCGGGAAGAGATCGAGGCGCACATCACCATGCGGACAGGCTCCTTCATCGACGTCAACGCCAACAACGACTTCCACTCCAACGGCACCGACGTGTGCCTCGACCTGCAGGGCAGTGCGGCCGCCCCGTGGGCCAAGGCCCCCCACCCCGCCCAGCGCCCCTCGGTCACTCTGCGCAACGACAGCCTCAGCTCCCTGGGCAGCGGCTCCACCGAGTCCTTCTACAGCGGGCGCGTGGCGGCCGCCAGCCCCACCAGCCCCTACAGCACCTTCAGCGAGCCCCCGGCCCCGCTGGGCTCCGATGAGTGCGACTTCGGCTTCGACTTCTTGGCCCTCGACCTCACCACGCCCACCACCGCCATCTGGTCGCCCTTCGAGCGCTCGGGCAACCCCCTGCAAGCCTTCAGCAGCTGCTCCTCCATCAACAGCTCGCAGAGACGCAACAGCGGCCCGGCCACACCGCGCCACTCGCCCACCCTGCCTGAGGGCGGGGCAGCGGGATTGGAGCACCCCTCGGCGCGGCGCATCCCCAGCGACCCCGCCGGTACCCTGGCCTGGCTGCCTGCCCAGGGCTCGCTCTCCTCCTTCTCCAACAGCACCGGCTACTCCTCCTCGTCCTCGCTGCCCGGCAGCATCTCGGCCGCCTCGGGCTCGCCCACCGACTCCAGCAGCTCGGACGGGCACCGCAAGAGCTCCCGGGAGTGCATGGTGTGCCTGGAGAGCGAGGTGATGGCCGCGCTGGTGCCCTGCGGCCACAACCTGTTCTGCATGGAGTGTGCCCTGCGCATCTGCGGCCGGGCGCAGCCGCAGTGCCCCGCGTGCCACGTGCCCGCCACCCAAGCCATCCACATCTTCTCCTAGCCCGGGGGCTCGCCCGGCGGCCCCCCCCACTCCACCCCAACACCATGGCGTTTTAAGGACTTTATACTGTTTAAATCGAGCTTTTTATTTAATAACAGATCTGATGGGCGCACGGGGCGGGGAGGGGGGAGAGGCGGCAGCAAGGAGCTGGAGAGGCGCAGAGGGCA
>VXBU01019135.1:71501-117934 GCA_013400315.1 Bombycilla garrulus
CTGGGCTGAGCCCCCAGCGTGGGCAGCAGGGGAGGGGGGGATTCTGCCCCTCTGCCCCGCTCAGGTGAGACCCCACCTGCAGAGCTGCCCCAGCCCTGGCAACAACATCAGGAGGACGTGGAGCTGCTGCAGCCAGTGCAGAGGAGGCCACGGAGATGCTGCCAGGGCTGGAGCCCCTCTGCTCTGGAGCCAGGCTGGGAGAGCTGGGGGTGCTCACCTGGAGAAGAGAAGGCTCCAGGGAGAGCTCAGAGCCCCTTGCAGGGCCTGAAGGGGCTCCAGGAGAGCTGGAGAGGGACTGGGGACAAGGGCTGGAGGGACAGGACACAGGGAATGGCTCCCACTGCCACAGGGCAGGGCTGGATGGGATATTGGGCAGGAATTGTTCCCTGGGAGGGTGTGAGGCCCTGGCACAGGGTGCCCAGAGCAGCTGTGGCTGCCCTTGGATCCCTGGCAGTGCCCAAGGCCGGGATGGACAGGGCTGGGAGCACCTGGGACAGTGGGAGGTGTCCATCGCCATGGTAGGGGTGGCACTGGATGAGCTTCAAGGTCCCTTCCAGCCCAAACCGTTCTCCACGCTCATCATCCTTCACCTCACTTAGACACACCGTTGTCACTCTGTCCCCAGCTGCACCCACCCTCCACGTGGCTCCCGGTCACCACGGTTTCATTCTGGCCCTGCAGGGCTGCTCGGGCCACTCAGGCAGTGGAGGCAGCAGGGATCTGCTGACAGGAACTCCTCCGGCCCCAAGTGGGGCTGGGGGACAGAATGAGGGATGAAGAGGGGCAGGGAACATAATCCCCTCCCCCTCCAATTAGCGGCAATTAACGGCCATAAAGGCTGAAGGTGGGGCAGGGAGAGTGATGCCTTTTTGGTTTCCCCCTTCCCCCTAAATTCTCTATATCCTTTATATACATAGTTGTCGCCTTGTAGCTTCATATCATAGCTTAGTTTCACACTTTCCTCAGCCAGAAAAACAAAATAACTTCCAGGATCCTTGGGCTATCTTTGTTTTACTTAGAATCCAAGGCTGAAACCAGCTTTCAGAGACATACTTATGTAAACAGGGCCTGGATTTTATCCTAAGATGGGGGAACCTACAAGGTGCTAGAACTGGGGAAATCACTTCACCAGGCAGTTTTCTAACAGAAGGATTCTTGTCAGATATATTAATTTGCAGAATCTATAAAAACTCTACAAGACCTCATGCAGTGTGCATCTTCACCCTTTTCCACCTGATGAATTTGTGCACCTGAGGTCCTTCATATAAAGGTACCCTTTTATCACTCTAATTGTGTCTGATTCTTATTTTTAGGGCCAGAGAAAAAGGTGTCAGGAGGACTGGCAGCAGCAGTGGGGGGGAAGGGTCATGCTATGGCTGTGAGAGACCTGCACGTGCAGGTGAGCAGGTCAGGGGTCCCACCCCGGTGCTGTGAAGGGAGCTGGAGGGGGCTTCATCCCCTTCCCGTGGGTCTGGGGGGCTCATTACTGACCTGGGGGCTCCACACCCTGTGGCTGTGGTGGCTTGGGTGTCCCCTGGGTCACCTCTGTGCTGGTGCTCAGCCTGGTGGCCTGTAGCACTTTGCAGGGGGCTTGACACCGGTGAGAAGAGGGTTTGGTATCCCCTGAGCACCCGCCTGTGCTGCTGCTTGACTGACTCAGCTGACTGCTCATCCTCTGCCCTGGGGCCAGGGATGGGGTCCTGCTCCAGTTCTTACCGTCAAGGACCAGGAGCAGGCAGCAGGATGGGGTTTGGCTTTTTCCTTGTGCTGGTGTGTGTGAGAAATTATCACCACAGCCAGGGGACAGCCCTGAAACATGGCCCTTCCTCCCTGCATGTACAACAGGAGCCTGGGGCTGGGTGGTGCAGGAATCTCTTCACCATCCATGCTCATAGGGTGATTTGAATCCCGATGTCCCATCCCTGAAACATCCAAACCAGGTTAGATGGGGCTTGGAGCAACCTGGGATAATGGGAGGTGACCTTGCCCATGGCAGGGAGTGGAATGAGATGGGCTTTAAGGTGGCTTTCAACCCAAACTCTTCTGGGATTCTATGGGGCTTTCTTGGCGGTGAACCCAAAGCTCAGACCTTCCTTCTCCCTCCCCAGCCTATTCAATGCTTGGGTGATTGACTCTAATGATGCTGAAGACCTGGAAATGTTTGCTGCAGCCAAATTTGCAATACCTAAATTTGCAAAACCAGCAAAATAGGGTGATTCTTCTAGCCCTGGAGGGGCAGGGGCTGAGCTCTGCTCTGGGACAGGGACAGGAGCCCAGGAAGGGCTGGAGCTGTGCCAGGCCTTGGCATGGAGCTCAGGGAAAGGTTCTTCCCCCCGAGGGTGCTGGGCACTGCCCAGGCTGCCCAGGGAATGGTCCCAGAGCTGCAGGAGCTGCCAGGGATGCCCAGGGTGGGACATGGGCACCGATTCCAGAACAGGGCAGCAGGAGTGGGTTCCCTGTCCCCAGAGCTCAGGTCATCCTGTACCAGCTTGGGGCCAGGTGCTCCCATCTCACCAGCTGACTGGGCATCTGTACCAGGGGTTTGAGGCTTTTTGGCCCAGTTTTCACCCTCTTCCCCCACGGTTTTGCGCTGCTTTGTTTGTGCTGAGCGTGGGATCCTGCTCTCTGTGGAGTGGCTCCAGAGAGTATTGTCCCAGGTGTGAGGGAGGTGTGAAGCCCTTCAGGGCCGGGGTACACACAGCCAGGGTGCTGGGTGCCATGGCTTGCCTGGCCACAGGACTGCCTGTCCCAGGTGAGAGCTGTGGGAAGGGCTGCAGCACCTGGCTCCAAGGCTGGTGGCCAGATGCTTTCCTGGTTCATGGCCATGGTTCCCTGCAGAAGCCCCCCCCATGATGAGTCCCACACAGTGCCTGGGTGTGGATCCCTCCGAAGTCTCGAGGGCAGCAGAAATAACCAGAGGCTACGTGGAAGGACACACCATTCTCCAGCTCCGCCTGGAAGATGGCTTGGTAAAGCTGGAGCCGTGCAGCCCTGTGGGTCCCTCCTGTGCTCCCCACATAGTCAGGAATCCCCAGGAGAGGGAGATGCTTCACTCTGCACCCCAAACTAGCCTGGGCTCCTCAGCAGGCCTGAGTGGCTCATACATTGTCTGGACGTGGCCCACCTGGTGCCTGAGCAGGTGTCCAGACCTACAGTGTGTCTGGCTCAGGGTGCCCTGTGTCCCCTGGCTGCTGGGGAGCTGGTCCTCACTCCTGCTCCTCCCCGGCTTCCCAAAAGGCCTCCAGCTCAGCTGAACTGGCTGGGGTGGGAGTCCTGGTGATCACCAGCTCACGTGTGGCCTGCAGACAGAAGTCCTGAGGCTGTGCTGCTCCCATAGCCACATCCTGCTTTCATGGGGCCACCAATCTCTTTTCAGCCCTTCTTCAGCTCCATTGCCACCCCTGCAGGCACTGGCCTACCCCATTGAGCTCCAGCTGCCTCCTCTCTGCAACCCCAGCTGCCTCCCGGGTGCCCATGACCTGGTGGCCCTGAGCCACCTGCAGGAGCTGCACTCGCTGTGCCGGCGCTTCCTGCAGGACAATTCCATCTACACCTGCTGCGGTGAGCCCTGAGCCCCGCCCTGCTCCCTGCCCTGGGCACACACCCTGCCCTGCCCTGGCACAGCCCTCTTCCTCCAGGCACCATCCTCATCGCCACCAGCCCCCACAAGCCACTGCCCATCTCTGAGGAGGGGATTTACGCCTGCAGCTCCCACGAGCTGGGGGACACGGACCCCCACATCTTTGCCGTGGCAGAGAATGCCTTCAAGCAGATGGTGAGGAAAGAGAATCACCTGGGAGCATCCCTGGGGGGGCAGAAGGGAATGCCTGAGGTCCCTCTGGGGGGTGGTGTGTCCTCCCTTGTCCCTGTCCAGCAGGTTTGGGAAGAACCAGTCCCTCATCATCAGTGGAGAGTCGGGTGTAGGAAAGACGGCGCTGGCCAAGTACGCTGTGCGGTTCCTCACCATGGTCAGGGGCAGCTGGGGCGGCTCCAGCACAGAGGAGAATGTCCTGGGCTCCATCCCCTTCGTGGAGGTGGGTATCCCCAGTCCCCAGACTCTGTGGGGAGGGTTGGATGTCCCTGCAGCCTCTCCCTGTGCTCCTCGTGGCCTGGGTCTCTGGGTCTCTGGGTCCCTGGGTCCCCAGGCTGCATCTGTCCCCTCCCTGGAAAATGAGTGGCAGGGACTGAACCTCCCCAGAGCACCTGGAGGTCTGGGGCCAGCTCAAACCTCCTCCCTCCCTGCTTGCCAGGCATTTGGGAATGCAGAAACAACCAAGACTGACAACAGCAGCCACTTTGGGAAGTACTTAGAGATTGGATTAATCCAAGAGAATGTCACAGGGGCCACCATCAAAACCTACCTGTTGAAGAAGTCCTGTGTCACCTTCCAGGTGCGTCTCTGGGGTGGCACAGGGATGGAGCTGAGTGGGAGCTCGAGTCCTTAGAGTGAGAGGTTGTGCTTTCTGAGCATCCCTGGGGGACGTGGCCCCAGTGCTGCTGAGTTGAGCTGGGAGAGAGGAAGGTGTCCCTTGCCCCCAGATCTAGAGCTGCAGTGCTGCTGCAGGGTGGCCCATGGTGATCTCACTTCAGGGTGACTTTCTTGTTCCTCCACAGGCAAAAGAGCAGACAAACTGCCACATCTTCTACCTGCTCTGTGCCTCGGGCACCCTGCCCGAGCTCCAGGACCTGGCTCTCTGTGAGGGTCCCCACATGTCCCCATGACCCCCATCTCTGCCAGCCTATGCTGTGCTGGGCAGTGCCAGCCCTTTCTGCCCTCCCAGCTGCTGGCTGGAGGGAGCTCTGCTGACAAGAATCACAGAATGGTTTGAGTGGGGAGGGACCTTAAAGCTCATCTCCTTCTGTCCCCTTCCATGGGCAGGGACACCTCCCACTGTCCCAGCTGCTCCCAGCCCTGTCCATCCCGGCCTTGGGCACTGCCAGGGATCCAGGGGCAGCCACAGCTGCTCTGGGCACCCTGTGCCAGGGCCTCACACCCTCACAGGGAATTTGTTCCCAATGTCCCATCTGACCCTTCCCTCTTTCTGCTGGATGCCCAGGGCTGCGAGGGAGGGGTTGGGAGCCCCATGGGGCAGGGCTGTGCTGGGTCCCAGCCTGACACCTGTCCCTCACAGGTGGGGCAGAGTCCTTCCAGTACACCTGCCAGGGCCAATGCTCCAATGCCCAGAGCGCCAGAGACGCCGAGGACTTGGAGAGCACCCGGCATCCCCTGTTTCTCCTGGGTAAGATCCTTGCTGTGTAGAGGTGGGGAGGTCTGGGCAGGGCTGGCTGTCCCTCTGTCCTCACCCTGATCCTGGTGTAGGAATGCTGGGGCCAGAGATTCCAGTGCTGGGGAGCCTGGCTGTTTACTGGGAATTCCATCCCTCTGCTTTGTGGGATGTGGGGGCAGCCTGGGGGTCCCTCAGGTGTGTGGACTGAGGGACCCCTCCCTTGCTGCACCTGCAGGTGTCACTGAGTCCAAGCAGCCAGAGCTGTTCAGCATCTTGGCTGCCATCCTGCACTTGGGACATGTTGTGATCAGAGGGAGGCACCAGTGGGGACAGCTGTGTTGTGGAGGTGGGAAAGGACTTGATGCCACCCCAAACTGTCCCCAGAGCTGCAGCTAGGCCAGGCCTCAGTGACTAGGACTGTCTCTTTGCAGCCAGGCAGCGAGGCCCTGGGGCTGTTTGCACTCTGCTGGGTGTGGAGGTGTCACAGGGGATGCGCTGGCCCTGCCACCCCATGCTGGTCACTGCTGGCTGCTGTCCAGGCAGCAGGCCAGCTGGATTGCCAGGATACCCTGGCCAAACAATGTACAGACAGGTCCTTGGCTGGATGGTGAGGAGGGTCAGTCACTGCAGTCACTGAAGGGTCACCACACCTCCCCTGGCATCCTGGACATCTATGGGTAAGAGCAGCTCCCCTGCTCTGGGCTGCCTGGAGGAGCTGGATCCTGGTCCTGCTCCAGCTGGGACACAGCCGTGCCTGTCCCTGCAGTGGGGACAGCTGGTGATGTGGCTCTGCCCACACTGGTCTCTGCTGCCCATGGGTTTGAGATGTCTGAGCACCACAGCTTCGAGCAGGGCTGCATCAACTGTGCCAATGAGAAGCTCCAGCAGCACTTTAACCTGGTGGGTATCACCCATGGGTGTCCCCAGGTTTGTCTCTTTGCTGTGAGCCACTGAGGGGGATCCTTGCATGTCCCTGCTGATTT
Source organism: Bombycilla garrulus (assembly GCA_013400315.1). Lineage (NCBI taxonomy): Eukaryota > Metazoa > Chordata > Aves > Passeriformes > Bombycillidae > Bombycilla > Bombycilla garrulus. The sequence continues at coordinate 77,713 of VXBU01019135.1, forward strand.
TGTCCCTGCTGTTCTCTGTCTCCATCGTGGCTGTGCTTCAGTCCCCTGCCAGCCCAGGGTTCAGCACAACCCCTGCTCTCTCCCAGAGTGCTCCACAGAAAGGGCTGCTCAGGGGTCATATGGAAACCAAGTTTCTGCCTGGGGGCTGAGCACTTTTGTCCTTTCCTAGCCACTCCTGTTTTCCAGCACATCTTCAAGCTGGATCAGGAGTACACGACCGAGGGGATCCCTTGGGTATTTGTTGACAATCAGCCGAGCCTGGAGCTCATCAAGGGCTGGCTTGGCATCCTGCACCTGCTGAATAAGGAGTGCAAAGTGGGTGAGTGCTGCTGAGAACAGGCTGCTGTGTCCACCCAGAGCCCCCCACAGCCCCCTCTGACCCCTTTGCTTTTCAGATGCCTCAAGGCAGTGATGGGAGCTGGGCCCAGAAGCTTTACCAGACCCACCTCAGCAGCTCCCACTTCCGGAAGCCTGAGAGGCCCACAGATGCTTTCATTGTCTCCCATTTTGCTGGAAAGGTAGGGAATGCTGTGGGTGGGGTGGGCTGGGGAGGGGCTCTGCTCAAGCAGTCCCCTGTCTGAAGATCATGGTGACATCTTCTGCACCCTCCCAGGGTGGGAGGTGGATTCTGCTGGGCTGAACCTCCTTATCTGAGGATAAAACTATGGGAACTGCGTGCTGGTTCCCATCAGCAGCCTCGCAGCAGGGCAAGAGGAGCAGTGTGGCCACCACCACCTCTGACTCCTGCACGGACATTTCCCAAGCACTCGGACACAGTCCAAGCAGAGCTCTGCACCAAACTGGAAAGCTGCAGGCGGAGGCTGGCATGGGTGTCGTGTCCTGCCAGGTGGAATACCAGTGTGATGGGTTTGTGGAGAAAAACAGGGATGCTCCTGAGGAGCTGGTGGGGCTGCTGTGAGCCAGCCAGGTGAGATCCCCTGGGCAGATGATGAGCAGGCAAAGCCTGGCTGGGCTGTGGGAGCCTGAGAGAGACTGACAGTGCAGGAGGTAAATCCCTGTGTGCCAGCCCCACGCAGAACTGGCTTTGGTCAGGGTGCCCTGAGAGCAGAGTCCTTGAATTCCCTGAGTGGGAAGGGACCAATGGCAATCAAGTCCAACCCCTGTCCCTGCCCAGACACCCCAGCAATCCCACCCTGTGCATCCCTGACAGCGCTGTCCAAACGCTCCTGGAGCTCTGGCAGCCTCAGGGCCGGGACCATTCCCTGGGCAGCCTGGGCAGTGCCAGCACCCTCAGGGGGAAGAACCTTTCCCTGAGCTCCGTGCCAATGCCTGGCACAGCTCCAGCCATCTGTGCATGTGTCATGAGCTGTGAGTGCTCCCCACTCCATTCCCCTTGCTTTGGCTTCCCCATTTTGGGATCCACCTTGGCCGTGTCCCTGCTCAGAGTCCTTAAGGTTCTTGCTGCTTCCGTGTCTGTGACGCTGTTGTTTCTCCCTTTCACCCTCCATGCACCTGGCAGAAGTTAAAGAGCGCTCAGGAATGTTCTTGAGCTCAGCTATTGATGTGCACAGGGCTGTTCCTGGGGCATGGAGCACGTGAGCCACAGCTGGATGTAGCACATCTGGGCTGTGTCTCTGGGTGGGTGGGGTTTGGGGCTGTGGCTCTGCCGGGACTGCCGGGCTCTCAAGGCTCTCTCCGGGCAGTCTGCCCTTCCCACCGACCTCTTCCGGGAGGGCGGGGATATCCCCGTGTCCCTGAAGTCCCGCAGCTCCAGCGCGGTCCGGGGGCGCGGCTGCTCTGCCCTGTCCAGGAGCCAGAAGACCAAGGTGTAGGGGAGGGAGAGAAGGTGTGCTGGGCCACCAGGAGCTCTGTGTGCCCTGGGGACCTCCTTGAGCCCCCGGGGGTTCCTGCTGCCCCTGAGCCCCCCCTGCATTGTCCCCCGCAGTTCAAAGCCTCCCTGAGCCGGCTAATGGAGGAGCTGGGCAGCACCACCCCCCCACTACATCTGCTGCATCGGCCCCAACAGAGGAACAGCTCTTAGTGTGAGTGCCTGGCTGAAAGAATGGGGATGAGGAAACTGGTGGGGCACTGCTGTCCGTCCCTCCACTCTCTATCCCTCTTGCCCTGCATGGTTCGGGGTGTGCCAAGCTGGCCAGGACCTGTTCTGGATCAGCTCCTCTGTGCCCCAGGTTTGACTCCAGGCAAGTGGTGGAACAGCTCCAAGCCTGCAGGGTCCTGGAGACCACCCAGATCAGCACCTCAGGATACCCCTCCAGGTATCCCCTACCCCAGCAGCACGCTGGGTGCCTGCCCCTCTCCAGGATGGATGTACCAGGAGTTCTTGGAGAGGTACAGGCCTCTGGTGAGCAGAGAGGAGCTGAAGGGCACCAACATGAAGCAGATCTACAGCACTGCCTTTGGAAGACTACTTCAAGTAAAGGTCCTGTTTAGGGGATGCAGCTGTGGCACCAGAGTATCCCTTGCAGGTGCTTTTCCCTGTGTGTTGGTGCCCAGTGAGGCGCAGAAATGGGTGAGCTGGGGATGAACTCTGCCTCTAGGGAGGCTGGATGGGAAGGATCCCTCTTGGGGGAGCCTGGGGAGTGCTCTGTCCCGCCACTGACTCTCCCTTTGCTGCAGGACCGCAGCAAGTCCGAGTGTGGGAAGAGCAAGGTGTTGTTCTGGGCTGGCCGGGTGGCTGTGCTGGAGGAGCTGCGGGCAGGGCAGGCTGCAGCGGCACCGCGGGGCTGGGCCGGCTCGGCGGGGCCAGGCTGTGCCCGCAGCGCCCTGCCCGGGGCCTGCTGGCCCACAGGTGAGCGGGGACGGGGCTGGGGACAGATGGCAGCGCTGCCTGCTCTGGGCTGGGCTCTGACAAGAGTGGCCCCGTGGGATGGGGTGCAGGCTCTGCCCACGGCTTTGTCCTCCCTCAGCCCCATCTTGCCCTGCTCGCTGCCCTTTCTTTCAGCTGTTGTTGTCCCTTCTCTGGGCTCTTCCCCCCCTTGCTCAGTTCTGTTCCCCCTCCAGGCTCTGCCACCTCCTGCCCAGCTCCCTGTTCTCCCTCTTGGCTCTGTGATCCCTGTCCAGATCCTGCCCAGATCCCTGCCCTCCCTGCAGGTTTGTGAGGATGCTGCAGAGGACCAGGACTGCCATGGTGCTGCAGAAGACCCTGCAGATGGTCCTCACCCAATGCTCGTTCTTGCACCTGTGCCAGGCCACCGTCACCAGCGAGGCCTTTGCCCAGGTCCTGTTTGCCCAGTGCTGTTACTGAGAGGTGGGAGCGGTGCTGGGAGTGCTGCCACTGCCCTGTCTCTGCCCCCGCAGATGGTGTGGCACCGCAAGGCTGTGGTGGTTCGGGCTGCTGTCTTGGCTGAGCACTACACACAGCTGCACAAGTGCATGGAGATGGAGGTGATCCAGCTGCGGGGCAGGCTGGATGAACTGCTGGGTCCCAGGTGCCAGGGGCAGGTGCTTTGTGCTGACCACCTCTTATCTGGCCCTGTCCCAGCTGCCTCCTGGAGCTGATTGCCTGACGTGGGTCCCCAGGAGAAGTTGTGCCTCCGGGCTTTGTTCCTGGATTTCTGTGCTCCTCGGTGGCATTGGGATGGGTGGGATACTCTCCTGGGTGCAGCCTTGCAGCAGTGTCACGTGCTGGGGACAGTTCTGGTGCCACACGTTCCACTCTGCTGCTGACAGCATCCCTTTTTACCATCTGTTTTGTCTGCTCTGCCACTGCTCCAGTTCTGGGGATGTCTCTGGAGGATGAGGGAGGTGGTGTGATCCTGTCTGGGAGCTGGAGGAAACAGGGCAGGGTAATCCTGCTGTGGGGATCAACCTGGAGCTGGGGAAGGGACCCCTCACACGTGGCTTTAGAGCCCATGGGCATGGCAGGTCAGGGAGAGCTGCCCTCCCAGGCCTGAGCTCTGTGGGGAGGGATTCCAAGGCTCAGAACTCCAAAGAGATGGCGGGAAATGGAGTCTCATTGCAGGGGGGTAGCCTCTGAGTCCACGGGCCTCTCAGTGATGTGACATGTGGGGATGTGTCCCTGCCCCTGTTCCCGGCCCTGCCTGATGCTCTGTTGCCTTTTTCCCAACCTGGAAATGAAACTCGAGATGATTTTAGTAAGGAGGTAATATAAGAGCGGATCTTCATTTTCTCTATTCCATCGTAAAGGCCTTCAGATGCAGTTCTGGAAAGATGTCCACAAAAGCCCAACCCCACAGGGATGTGTATATATTTATAGATTTTAGGAAATTAGCATAAATAGAAATAAATTAGCATAGATAAAAACCACTAATTAGGAGGACAAGTGGTGATTCAATTTCCTTCCAGGTCAAACCCCTTCTCAGGAGCCCCCCACCTTGGTACTAGCTGTACTTCGTCCCTGAAAATGTATCTCAAAGAGCTGATCTTGGCCTTGGTTCCCAGAAAGAACCAAGATAGCATGGGGCCTTGTACCTCCCAGGGCTTAGAGCTGTGGAATCTGTTTCGTCTTTCTGCTTAGGGAAAGGCCATGAAAATGTACTGGGAAAACTAGTTAGTAATACAATAGGCTACAGAGTTACAAATATATGTGTGGCAAATACAGATAACATATAAAAGAAAAAAAAAGGCAAAACCCAAAGGGCATCAGCTCTGCCCCTCACCTCGAGCCCAGGAGAGGCAGCAGCTGCAGGAGCAGCTCTCAGGGCTCACAAGTGCCCATGTCAAGGAGCTGCGGTGCCTGTGGGATGAGATGCAGTGGCTGCAGGAGGACGTGGCCCATGATGCCCAGGTCCAGCAGCTGGCACAGCTGGCGAGGCACAGCTGCCTTAGCCAGGAGGTCAAGGAGCTTAGGCTGCTGGGGGATCCTCCTGAGCCTCTTCTGGGGCTCCACAGGGCTCTCCTGGGAACATCTGGAGCGAGCCCACTGAGCAGGGCTCAGGCAGTGCCCCCCTTCTGCCCTCCCACAGTGCTTGCTGGAGATGGAAGCTGTGACACTGCAGCTGGGGAAGGAGAGGGATGCCCTGATCCAGCACACATTGGAGCAGTCACAGGATCTGGAAGATAAAAGGGGTGCTCTGACCCCCTCATCTCCCTGGGTATGGGCAGGTCCTGCAGGCTTGCTATGTCTCTGTACATCCCCTCTCCGTGGTCGTGGCTGTCCCCACTCCCTGCTGTCCCCACTCCTCACAGAGCTGCAGCAGTGAGCGGCACAGCAGAGACAGAGGCTGGAGAAGCTGCTGGAGCCTGGTGCAGAAAGGTGCCCACCTGTAACGGGACTGTGAGAACCTGTGGGATGAGGTGAGGGGTGAGGGCCTGGCAGGGAAAGGAGCCTCCGGGCACCCCCTTCCTTGGCTGCCCTGGGCTGGGGACCACGCTGGACCCAGAAATGCCAGGATGTGCCCAGTCCTTCGCTGTCCACGTCCCCACCCTCTCCTCCAGGCTGTGAAGATGCTCTGGGCGTACACCCAGCCATGGGGCTGGAGTGGCGTATCAGCCCCCACCTCCTCAGAGGCATGGAGGTGATGGGGCCTGGGAGGGCTGCCCTGCATGGACACCCCCACCCTGGGGCAGTCCCAATCTGGCCGTTGTCCCCACAGAGGTGGCTGCAGGACCGGTACGGGGAGGGACCCGACCAGCTCCTGGTGGACGCCAGCCACATCTTCCCTATGCAGCTGCCCTTCACTGCCTCCCTGCTGCACCTGGATGAGCTCCCTGAGACCCTCAACCTGGCCTTCTTGGCCCCCTCTGAGCCTGGGGCTTCCCCTGGGCTGCTGCCACTGTCCCATTTTGAGGTGTCTGAACCCTCTGAAGTTTGGGAAGGCCAAGAGGGAGTTCAGCACCTGTTGGCTTTTCACTGGGTTGGTTTGCCACCTTTTAATCCTTTGAAGCTGATAAAAGTCTTCATGTGTAACTCTGGCTTTGAGGCTGTTTGCGAGGTGCTCGCAGTGAGCTTAAGGAGGGAGGGAGGTGTGAGGGAGCTCTTTAGCCCCTAGAGGAGGGGTGTTCAGCAGGTTTGAAACAGACTCACCTGCTTCCTGTCAAGACAGGGAGGATTTATTTGAATGACCTGGCTTAGCTGATGACATGCAGACTTTAACTCCTCAGCCTGTTAAGGTTAAGAGTGTTGGCAGAAGTAATGTCACCAGCTGGAACAGGAGCATTTCTAGAAAGGATTGGTGCAGTTAAGCACTGCACAGTTAATCTTTACTCTTGAGAAGAAGGAAAGAATTGTGTACTCCTCCCTGAACCACCTGTGCAGTTCCAGTTAAGCACTGTCCCACAGCATCCTCTCTCAATGAATTCCTCTGAGGAACTGCAGTATCTCCTGAGGCCAAGGCTCTCCCTTTCCTCATAAACAGGATCTATTTCAGGAGTAGATTAACTAATCCCATGAAAATGCTGTGTCCTGGACTTGAGTTATAATGGCTTTGGGAACCTTAGGACTGAGAGGTGCATGAAGGTGATAGGATGAAGTGTCAGGGCTGACAGGGACTTGAATTTAAATTCAAGAACTATTTTTCACTCTGTAACTGAGGTGAGATTTGACAGTGGAAAGATGGATGAGCAATAGCTAATTCTGCCCTCTGGCAGTGGGAAGCCATTTCGCCTTGTCCTGTCCCTGCAGGCCTTTGTCCCAAGTCCCTCTTCAGCTCTTCTGGAGCCCTTGTAGGCACTAAAAGGGGCTCTGAGCTCTCCCTGGAGCCTTCTCTTCTCCAGGCTTAAAGGAATTTGGTTACACCAGGTCCTGTTGGCTGGGAGGGACTCCATTTTCCCACTTGAGGTGGGTTTGGGTTTTCCAGTGCCCAGCATGGCATCCCAGAACTCACAGACCAAGAGGCCTCCAGGCTCACTCAGAGCTTCACGTGGACTTACTGAACAGGGTTTGAGGGTAACTCTGTCATGAACTATATTTATTGTCCTGCTCACAGAGGGCAGCTGGTGCATAAATGATTATATTGTTTAACTTGTTGTTAATAAACTCCACTGAGGATCATGGGAAATAAAATTAAATCATAAAACAACATTCCCCCACTTCTCCCTTCTCTGCAGGCTCAACTCCTTCCCAAATTCTCCACCTCCTCCCCCACAGCTGGGCAGGAAGATGGGCAATGGGGGTTGTGCTCAGTCCATCACCCCTTGTCACTGCTGCTCCTTCCTCCTCCTCCTCCTCTTCCCCTGCTCTAGTGTGGGGGTTCCTCCCATGGGCGCCAGCCCTCCAGGAACCTCCACCATGGATGGATCCCTAAGGTTCTGCAGGAGCTGCTCCAGCCTCAGGTGTTGCCAGGAACCTGCCCTAGCACAGCCTTTGCACAGGCTCAAACTCTCTCAGTGCACATCCCCCTGCTGTGTTCAGGATCCTCCAGGGGCTGCAGGTGCAGCTCTGCTCCCCATGCACCTTCCTGGGCTGCAGGGACACAGCCTGTGTTACCATGGCCTCCTAGGGAACCTCTGCTCTCTTCTGACGTAAGCACAGGAGCCTCATGTGAAATTACGATGGGTAAAACTAATTAATTAATCTAGAAAACCTCAAGATCCATCAAGGATCACTGGAAAAAGATGAGCCCAAGAACAAGGTTGCGGTTGGACTTGAGCTTTAAAGTCCCTTTCAGGCTAAGCTATTCCATGATTCTAGCAAAGCCCCATCGTTCTCAAGGGTGAAGCAGGACTCTGCCAGAGCCCAAGAAGAGCCTCAGCTCTCTCTGTAGGTCTGCATTCATCAAATTCACATCAATCAAATTTAGTGGGGAAGTGTTTTGAGGGATTGTGTCAAAAGCCTCACAACAGCCTGGACAAAAGTCCAAGTAGATGCCATCAACAGCTCATCCTTTATCTGCTGATGGAGTCACCCCATCATAGAAGGCCATGAAACCAGTGAGGGATGGGTTTGCCCTCCTGGCTGTCCCTAATCACTCCCACGCCTGGAAAGTATTAGCATTGTGCTTGGGAGTAGTGTCACCTCCCAGGAGATGTCTGTCCCAGCTCTGCAGCTCCTGCCGAGGGGAGGAGGAGGGGCAGGGGCTGAGCTCTGCTCTGGGACAGGGACAGGAGCCCAGGAAGGGCTGGAGCTGTGCCAGGCCTTGGCACGGAGCTCAGGGAAAGGTTCTTCCCCCCGAGGGTGCTGGGCACTGCCCAGGCTGCCCAGGGAATGGTCCCAGAGCTGCAGGAGCTGCCAGGGATGCCCAGGGTGGGGTTGTTGGGGGGTCTGGACAGGGACAGGGGCTGCACTGATGATTCCTATGGATCCCTTCCAGCTCAGGATGTTCCAGGATTCTGTGTTTTTGTGATTCAATTTAACACGTATCCTTGGTTTTGCAAAGACACCCTCAGGGAGGCTGTGGCAACAGGGAGCATCCCTGGGCTGTTGGTCCTTGGAGCTGGTTATCTTTGAGGCTCGATATCCCCAGCTTTTCCTTTAAAGGTGGAACTGCTGCATTGGGTGGGAGTGGGGCCGGGAAGCCACCAGGTGCCTGTCCCCTCCCAACTCCACACAGGAGCCGCAGTGAAGGGTGTGCTTTTTAATGTCAGTTATAATAAAATATTTTTACAGAGCCCAAAAAATTCAAAATAGTGCAAAACATCTCACTGTCATGCATCCATGGGAGCTGCCGCCGTCGGCAGGACAGACACACAGGCATCAGTGACACTGTGCTACAGGAGCAGAATTGGTCAGTTCAATCACATGCCAAACAGGACAGTCTGGGAGGGGGCATAGGGCCAGGGGCACCACGGTCGGGCTGCAGGGCTGAGCCCCAGCCTGGCCGTGCAGGAGCAGCTGGTAGAAAAAGGGTGTAAACATTGAACAGAAACAAGAGCAAAGTGAAACCCTTTGGTCCCAGGCAAACCCTCTAGACAAAAGAGCGTGGGGGCCAGTCGGGGTACCCTGTTTTGGGACTGGAGGGGGCTGAGAGAGCTGTATTGACTTATGGGGTCATGAGGCCTCCGTCTGCCCCAGGACTCAGGGCAAACTGGCCAGCTTGGGGTGGCCACCCCAACACCACACACCCAGGCCTCCCAGGCACTCGCACGAGACATGCACACCACTTGGCACACAGAAATGGTGCTCACTGGGGAACTGGGGGGCACAGAACTGGTGCTTACTGGGGGACTGGAAGGAGGGCTTCTCTGGGGTGGGGTGGGAAGGGTTTTCCTTGCGCCAAGGAGATCCCATGGGCTGCACTGCTCAGGGATGCTGGTCCCCACCGGCCAGAGCAAAGAGGAATGAGTCCCTCTGCTCTGGTGCCCCCAGCCCCTGCCTCCCCCAGCCCTGGCACCTTGTGGGGAGCAGTGGGGTAGCCCACAGTGGCAGCAAGGCAGGGAAGACAGGATATGGGCCGGGGGCTGCTCCCTGCTGCTCCCGACCCTGGTGATGCTGCTGCCAGCCAGGGAGGGGACCCTGTGCAGGGCCAGTACCCGCCAACCCAACAGCCCCAATAGCCCTTCCGGGTGCAGGACACAGCCTGTCCAGCTGCCCTGTATGTACAGGTATTTACATATGTACACATCTGTGCTCAGGGCTGGCAGCCACCCTGCCCTCAGGACACACCACAATGCTCAGGGATGGGGACTTGGGGCCATCATGCTGTGCCAGCCACTCCCCAACACCCACACACGGCACGAGATACACACACCCTCCCACAGCCCTTTCCTTGTGTCACTCGGTGAGGTTTGGGGCTGGGTGGACAGTGGAGGTTCAGGGATGGGCCACTGGGGTTCCTCCATCTCAGCCAGGCTGGGGAAGGGCAGATTGCTCCCCTCACCCAGGCCCAGCTCCAGCGCTTCCCTGCAGCCCCCCAGCCCCAGCACCTTCCTGCGGGGTGCGACAGGGACCTGGCTGTGCTTGGCGCCGCTGTCACCCAGGCAGCATGGCCGAGGAGGGAGGGGAGGGTCTGTCACTGCAGCCACAGCACTCCCTCCCCAGGGCCGGGGCGGCGACTCATCTGTGGCCACTCCTATGGCTTATACACGTCTAGAGGATTCTGTCAGGGGGCCGGGAGCGGGGGGCGAGGGCTGGGGGCCAAAGGACTTTAACTGCTGCCCTCCTCGGCCGAGCGCGTGTCCGACTTGAGCTTGACAAACTCCTTGGCCACCTCGTCGTTGTTGCGCTGGGAGAGGATGCGGAGCACTGTGAGCCCGGTGTCGTCCATGTGGATGCGGCGGCCCAGGGGCAGCCAGCAGGCGGAGCCGGGGCGCTGCAGGATGTCCCGGAGCTGCAGCACGGCGATGCCCACGGTGCGGTCCTCCCGGGCAAAGCAGTAATCCTTCACACACACCTGCAGCTCGTAGCACTCGGGGCCCGTCTCTGTCCCCAGAGTGCTGAGGGGAGGCAAGGGATGGGCAGTGTTGGCAGATGGGGTCACACCTCACCCCTAGCCTGGCCATCTAACAGCCCCTGCATGGCTGCTGTCCCAAACCCCCACAAAAGCCTTTTCCTTTTTATTCCTGTTTCCCCCCTCCCTGCTTTTACCAATGAGAAATTAACTAAAACATCCCATCGGGGATGAGCAAACTCCCTGGCAGAACCCAGAAGGTCCCCACATGCTGGGGACACATCCCACAACCTGTCCCCACATCCCAGCCTGTGGATCCACTCACAACTGGAAGCTCTCATTGTACTTGGGGGCCCAGCTGTTGTTCTTGGATTTGGTAGCGAATTTCCTCTTCTTGTCACTGAGGTGGGGCCCGATGATGTTGACCTCGATGAAGGGCCGGAAGATGCCTGAGGTCTGCCACTTGAGGTCATTGGCAGCCACCACTGCAAGGAGGGGACAGGTGAGGCTCACGGAGGACTGTCACCTGCCAGACCCCGGCACCCTGGCTAGCAGAACCCACCTTTGACAGTGACTTTGTGCTCACCACTGCTGGGGTGGGTCAAGAGCTCCACGTGGATGGACACCTCCCCAACGGGGTCATCCACGCCAGAGCCTGTGACAGAGGGAGGAGATGGAAGTGCCTGTTTTCCCAGTGCTCCTTACATGCCCTGCCCAACACTAACCCCCCTGAGAAGGCAGGTCACCCACCGTGGTGTGGAAAGGGGTGGGCATTAGGGTGTGTCCCAAAGGGTAGTAGCCACAGCACTGTGGGTGCAGCAACTGTGATGGACATGGCAGGACACCCCCAACCCCTGTGAACTCCCCCTTGCCCAGGCAGGGCTGAGGCGCCTGTCCGGGATGGGGCAGAGGACAGTGGCCCAGCTCCCCGTGCTCTGGCCACAGAGAGGTGACAGTGTCATGGCCACAGCACTGGCAGGAGGGACCAGGCCAGGGCAGCCACAGCCCTACCAGTGTCTCAAGGCTGACCCGCCCTTCGGACCCCTCGATCCCAGGGACCACATCAAGCCCAGGGGGCCCCAAGCCTGGGGACCTTGGATGACCTTTGGCCAACAGGTCAGCCCACCCCATGCCACCCCCGAGTTGTGCATGCACCCATGGGTGAAGGAGGGGGATGCAAGGCAGAGGGACAGGTTCTGTGGGTCTGACGGGGCCACAGAGATCCAGCAGAGCTCAGTGGGAAGCTCTCAGGCTGGGAACAGCAGTGGAAGGAGGACACGTCCCCACGTGTCACTGAGGGTGCCAGGCCGGACGGAGGCTGGTGATGGCACATTCCCCTCTATCCCCCGGCCCCGTCCCCCACCCCCGCATGCTGAGCCGGGATGGAGGCGATGGCGGGTGGGGAGGGGTCTGGGCATGGAAGGCCAAGCGGGGGTGCAGCCCCGGCCCCCAGCAGGGGTGTGATGGAGGCCAAGCAGGGCCCGTGGGGGTTCATTCCCTGTGCCCCAGGACAGGCAGACAGAGCGCGCCGGAGCAGGGCTAGTAATGGTCCTTAGGGCAGCAGGGTGGGCAGGAAGAAGACAGGATGTGGCATGGTCTCCCCTAGGGCCAGATGTCCCAGGGGGAGGTCACGGTGGGTGCCCACCCCCAGGCAGCAGTGCTGGGGACAATGTGGGTGCCCAGAGCATGCAGGCAGATGCTCCTTTTCCACGGGGACAGCCCGCTCTGGGAGTGGTCAATATGGCTGAGCACAGCTCCTCCAAATTCCCCCCAGAGCAGTCCTGGGAGTGGCAGTTTGCCCATTGTGGGGGTCCCCAAGGCTGGCGATGCTGGGGGCGTCCCCGGGCCACCCCAGCCCGCAGTGCTGGGACTGTTACTAGCCCAGACCGGCGGCAGGCAGGTGCAGGGGCGGATGAGTAGCACACGTACCCTTCTCAGGATAAACCTCTTCACTAAGGGTAAACCTAATCCCTTTCCCACCATGAACTAGTGGGAAGGAGAGAGAAAGAGACAGAGACACGGCACAGAGTACACAAAGAGAGGAGGAAGAAGATGAAGGAGGAAGGAGATGACAACAAAGAGAGGAGGGAGGAGATGCAAAAGAAGGGAGGAGGGAAGAGATGAAGAAGAGAGGAGGAAGGAAATGACATGCGTGGGGAACAGGAACAATGGGGGGGGGGAACAAAGAGAAAGAGAGATCAGATCTCGCAGACAGACTGATGGCCAAGCACCCGGACAACACTGCAGTGACACAGGAGTGCCAGGCACCCCCAGCTCCGAGTGTGGGTTCCTGGGGACAGGGTACACCCAGGGTTGCTGGCACCCACCAGACCCAACCCCACGCCCCCAACATGGCTGGCACAGGAGGCACAGACAGGACAGACGTCCCTTGAAGGAGACTCACGGACAGCAAACGCACGTCCCACTCCCCGAGGACGCAGACAAGCCTGACTGGGGCACCCTGCAGTGGCCCATGACCACCACCGAGCATCTCAGGGCCCTCCTCCAGCAGCAAGGGACAGAATAAAGGGCAGCATTTAGAGCTGAGGGCTGATCCTGCCCTGGAAGGTGCCCAGCATCCTGCACTGCATCCCAGCACTTGGAGCACCCCAGCACCCCGGAGCCCAGGTAAGGGGCTTGGGCACCCAGCATGCCCAGGACAGGCCCTGGCACAGCTCCAGAACCCATGGACCCTGACTGGTCTGCGCTGGGTGCCTGAGGCTATCCAGAGAGGACAAACACTGTGACACCTGGCCAGAGGGTGACCTTCCCCTCACACACACAGGCCCCACTTCCACGCCAGTTCAGCAATGCCCTGGCACTGGGGAGCCACTGTTCTTGCTGGCGGGGGACTGGGGAGAGCCAGGCTGCTGTTGCTGGGCACCCATGGTCCCTCTTCACCTGCAAGGCGTGGGAGGAAAAAGTCCTTCCTTCCCTACCCATGTCTCCCCTCCCCCACCACGAGCCTGGCTGGGACCCCCAGCCCCAGTGAGAAGGTCCTGGCCATGGGGCAGCCAAGCCCCTGGGAAGGAGAAGGGCCCAGTGGGGGCCAGAGCAGCACGTCCTACCCTGCGACGACTGGGTCTGTACGAAGGTTTTGATGAGGAGATCTGTGGCCTGGGTGTAGAGGGACAGGGCGTAGCGCAGTGACTGCAGGTCAGGGCTCTTCTCCAGGAATGTTTTCTTCAGCCCCACACCGCCAGCATGGAAGTATTGCTGGAGGAGGAAATGCCTCAGGATGCTCAGCAGTTCTGCGAGGGTCCCCCTGGTGCTCCCCATGCCTGGGCCTTGGGGTCAGAGCCCCAGGGACACCCCTAATGCCCCAGAGTGCCCTCACCTTGATGGTGTCCAGCGCCAGCTCCACCACAGCACACTGCTTCGGGGTCAGGCTCTTAGCTTCCTCACGCACCATGTGGTCCTGGGGGACACAAATCCAGCTCTCAGCAGGATCAGGTCCCTGCTGTCCCCAGCCCAGCCCAGCCAAGCCAGCAAGGGGGCAGTGGTGGGGTCCTGGCAGCAGTGGCACCGTCACCCACCCTAGAACAGAGAACAACCCAGCACCCCCAGCTCTCACCTTCAGCTTGGAAAGCTGCCCCAGCTCCTTGGCCGCATTGAAAATCATCTGTGTGCCCTGCAGAGAGCAAAGAGACAGGGACAGCCCTGGTGAGCAGCCGGGCTGGGGGTGACATGGCCAGGCTGGGCACATGATGCCAGAAGCTTGCCACAGTTCCAGAGGTTTCTCCAGGCTCCAGGGGACAGCAGCCAGGAAAGTGACACAGGTACAAGGCCGGCACCCCCGGCTCAGCCAGAGTTCTCAGCACAGCTGTGAGTTGGGAGGCTGGGGACCCCAGGGCAGGATGTCACCCTGGTGTCAGGGGCCTCATGCTCTGCTCAGCACAAGCGACTTAGTCCAAGAGTCCCATCCTGCTTCCTGTGCTCCAAGCACCCGCTCCCTGCATCCAGCAGGGCCTGGAACAGCACAGCACTGACCCCTCGGATATCGGACACGTGGGAGCGGAGAGTGAGTGCGAGGGACAGAGGGCACAGGCAGGATTGGCTGTACCCCCCAGCCACCAAACAGCCCCTGGCCACACAGAGCCTTGCCCAGTCCCAGGGAGATTCCCAGCCCCTTGGCACTCCAAGGAGTCCTCTAGGTGGGAGACCTGGGCTAACTCTGCCTGACCTGTGCCCCCACCATGGCAGGGGTCATGGAGCCACTCTGTGGGGTCCATGGGCACAGCAGCCCCCTGGATGGGCAGATCCCGCTCACTGCCCTGGGCTGGCACCTCTCGCTGGGCTGAGCACAAGCTCTCCTCCTCAGCTCCTCCAGTGTGCAAACGCAACTGGATAAACTGGGGCCCAGAGACCTCCACCACCTTCCCTTTCCCAGCATCAGTAATTCCAGTCCCTCCCAGCACAGAAACCTCAGCACCTTGCCCATTAACCAGTACCTTCTGCAGGGGTCTGCCCCCTCCACGCTCTCATTTTGTATTCCCCCATTAACCCTTTGTGCCCACCCCTCTGCCTACCCAGTTCTGTCCCATTAATTCCACACCCACTGTTCCCATCTCCCCCAGTCAGTGGACAGGCTGGGTGCTGGGGACACTGGTGTCCCCAAAACAGAGCACAACTGGACACTGTACTGAGCTGGGAGCCCCCAGCCCAGAGCACAAGGGACAAGGGACAGGGAGGAGGGAAGGGGAGAGAGAAGTGCCAAGGGGGGAGCAGAAGAGCCACGTCCTTACTTCAGTGTGACTGGGCAGCTTCACCCTGCTCTGGAAGAGAACAGCAAGGGACAGTTACTGGTGGCCCCAGCAGCATTTGGCCGTGGCTCTAGGCCCCCCACATCCCCCAGCCACGAGGGCTCTGGCCCTGTACTCTCCTCTGGTCCTGCCCAGCTCTCCGCTGGTGCCACTGGTTTGGCCCCAGTTCACAGCTGCAAAGGCTCAGCCCCATGCTCACGCTGGGGAAGCTGATGAGTGTGCCAGGTCTCTTCTGAGGGCAGCCAGGTTTGCTCCCCACCCCATTTGGGGCTGGCAGATCAGAGGCAATCAGCTAACTCAGCACACTCAGCAAACTGGGCAGGAGCCAATGTTGCTCAGGAGAGGAGGGGGAGCTGCAGGCATTTCCCAGATGGATGCTGACATGGCTCTTCCCAAGAACCAGGAGCAGGTTTTGGGGACCAGGCTGGGGTCACTACTGGGCCCCCACCCTGTGGTGAGAAGCCCCCAGAAAGGGCAAGAGCCTTTGTGCTGAAGAAAACCCTTGGAGCAGGGCTGAGGCTCAGCAAGGAGGGGGAAGCAGGCTCAGAGATCCAGGGGATCTCAGCAGCCCCGGGGCCCTCACTGTACCCAGCATGGGCGGTCCCCTCTTCCTGAGCCCCCCACAGTGGGATGGGGTTGTGTTGAGGGTCTCCCATGCATGGAGTCTCAACCCCTCGGCGTCCCAGCCAGGCAGCTGGTGCTGAGGGCTGTGGGGCAGTGCCCCCACGGGGATGGGTGACCTCCCACATCCGTCCCACGGCGACTGAACACCACAGAGCCCCACTCCCTAGCCCGGGGACACACAGAACTGGGGCTGTCCCCAGCACACAGCACAGCACACCTCACCACAACACCACGCAGGCAACAGCACATCCAGACAGCACAACAGAGGAAGCACGGACAAGTCTGGACCTCCACAGCAGGCAGGTGTGAGACCACGAGGGTGGCCCCGGGGCGGTGACACACACAGAGCCCACAGCTATTTACCTTCTCTGTCCCCTTGCCATGTTTTCTCAAGAGCGTGCCCTGTAGAAGCAATGTCAGAGGTTGAGTGTGGGGTGGGGGGACAGCATGGGACAGGACACAGGGGCACAGGTGACAGAGACATCACGAGCTCCAGAAGGACAGCCAGTGGGGGACTGGTCCCCACCAAGATACTCAGTGAGGGCCTTTTGTCATCAGGGTGCTGGATCCCCACTGGAAAGCAGGATGTTGCACTGCTGGAGAACTTGTCCTCACATTGGGAAACTGTTGGGACGCAGGGAAGCTGAATCTGTGAGGATGATCCTTGCTGGGATACAGAGATGCTGAATCCATGAGGGATGATCCTCGCTGGAATACAGGATCCAGCTGTGTGTGGGCAGGCTCCCCCACACATCCTGCTTCAGTTCTGGCAGCTGCTCCCAGCACTGGGGAGGGAGCAAGGAGGGAGTAGCTGGAGTTCAGCTTTGGCACGCAGAGCTCTGGTTTGTGCAGGACTGGGCCCAGTGGCAGCCCCACACTGATCCAGTAACAACCCCACACTGATCCACGCAAGACAAACTGTGTGAAATGAGGCAGCAGTGCCATGGGGGGGATGAACACAGCTCTCAGGGTGGACTGTTGGAATCAGGAGAGGGGAGCACGGAGTCAGTTGGCCGGAAAACCTCAGAAGGAATAAGCAGCACAGGTAGGGCCAAGCAGGGCTGCCAGGAGGGGTTTTGTCCCTGGCACAGGGTGATGGGTGAACAAGAGGAGCTTGTACCACGCAGACCTGACACTGCTCTGTCCCTCAGTGCCTCAGCAAAGCTGGGATATAGGGTCTCCATGAGGTCCCCATGAGGTCCCCATGAGGTCTTCATGAGGTCCCCATCAGGTCTGAGGGGACACTCAGCCCCAGGCTGCCCCCAGGGCCTCCCCAAATGCTGCTGTTGGACACAGAAGGTGTTGGGGACAGCAGAAGGGTGTTTGCTCCTGCAGGGATTGGCACCAGTGCCCAGAAGCTGGTGCCCACTGCTCTTCCTGAAGAGATGCCTGAGTCACAGCAGGAGTGGGGACAGGATAGGGGGGGAATTGCCCTTCCCTTGCCCCCAGGGGCATAAACCCCCAGCCACAGACTGGTCAGAAGAGGACAGAAGGAAACTGCTCAGTCAAAGCCATGCAAGGACCCAGCAGCGATGCCGAGAAGGGAACTGGGAGCTCAGGTTCTCGGGGTCATATCCCTACCAGGGAAGGAGCCTCATAACTTGTGCCAGCAGCCTGCCCCAACATCGAGCACCTAGGCCAGGGACTGCTGTGTCCCCCCGAGAGACTCCTCCACCTCCTGGCAGGGAAAGCCTCTGCCCTCACCCCCACCACAGCCAGACCCCAGCCAGGGCCTCGAGGGGAAACTGAGGCATGAGGGAAAGGAAGAGCAGCCCTGACTCCAGGCACGCACCGCTCCCTGCTCGTGCCTCCCGCGGTATTTCTCCCCTCACCACAGAGCCCTGGCTTGGCAGTCCCTGATGACATGGCACTGCCATCACCGTACCCTTCCATGCCATCACGTCCCCTTGTCCCTCCCCACATCCCAGCACTGCCAATCTGTCCAAGACCTCTCCACCCACCACATCCCGGAGGGGCCGCTGGCATGTGCCGGCCAGGAGCCAGTGCCAGGCAGGGGTGGGGACCAGGAGCTGGACCAGGTCAGGAGCCAAAGGAGGGTGTGGGCAGGGCACGGGCAGCCACACAAGACAAGAACCGGCGAGGCCAGGACCGACACAGAGCGGACAGACAGACAGACAGACAGGGAGCTGCCGTACTTACAATCATCTGCCATTGAGAGGCGAGAGGAGCAATTGGAGAGAACAACCGTGACGTGAGTGTCGGCCCCGCCTTCTCCATCGTCCCCAGTGCCAGCCCTGGCTGCCTCCCACCCCCAACAGGGCCATGGGTGTCCCCCATACACGGCACTCAATGTCACTGCCCTGCCACTGCACCACAGGCCTCCACAGCCCCCGAGGGACCCCATTCTCACCTGCCCAGTCCCTCCTGACTGTGGGGGGGGCAGGGAGGGGGTGGCTTTGCCCAGGGGAGCTCAGATCCAGGGACCCCACTTGACACTCGACTCTGACATGGACCCCCAAACCGCCAACCTGTCTGGCCACCCTGTGGGGACACCTGGGCAGGATGTCCCCTGCCCAAGGGACCAGTCCCAGCACAGCTTTCTCCAGGGACTGTCTACCCTCAGGAAAATTACCCAACAGAGCCACATGTTCATGCCCCCTCCTCTGCTCTAGCACAGGCCCCACTGTCTCTAGAGCACGACTGGAAAGAGACTGGGATGGGGACTGGGATGAGGACTGGGACTCAGTGGCACCAGCATTCCTATGAGATTTGGCCACCTTTGGCCAAGGGCATGTGAGCCCCATCAGGAGTGATGTGGGGCTGACCTCAGTCAGGCTCAGGGCTGTGACTCAGTGACAGTGAGGTGGCACCACTGAGGGCTGACATGTCACCACTTTGCTGTCCCTCACAGACAGCACAGGATCTCCACAGCCCCAGAAAGGTGATATAAAGGCTGACAGGTCCAGGAACTCCAAGGAAGAGCCCGAGCCCAGCTTTGTAATGGTGAAAAAGCCACCAAAGAGTGACAAGAACAGGTGTGTGGCTGGTCAGGAGCACTCAGTGTCACCCCTTCCTGCCTGACTTCTAGAGAACCACCTCAGGAAGCTTCAGGTGCAGGGGGGGCAGACAAAAAGCAATGTGATATGGAGCCTCAGAGAAGGACCATTCCCTGGGTTTGCTCTACTCTCCTAAACCCCCCAGGAGCAAGGAACAGCTCAGCCCTGCTGGGGAATATGTCTCCCCATCCTCATGAAACCCCCAGCCCCTCAGCAAGGCCAATAAGCAGCATTTCACCACACTCCAGGAGCCTCTGGATTCACCTCCTGGCACAGGGAGCATGCCCACAGCCAGTATGCATGAGCATGGCATGGGATGGTGTCCCAGCTCTGAGGGAAGGATGGATAAGAAAGGGCCAGTGTTCCCTCTTCATGCCACAGAGGAGGTGGCAGGAAGGTCCTTTGGCAAAGCCAGCCAAGAAGGTCCTAGAACAAGGATGACCTATCTCTCTTCCAACCTTTCCCTGTCCAGGAGCTGGACACAGGTTTGGAGACACCAGCGAAGTCCCCACCCCCTCACATGCTAGTGAGGGCACCCAGCCAGCGATGTCCCACTCTGGCCCCAGTCAGTCACCTGTGTCTCAGGGTCCATGGTCCCTCTCCCCATCACTCACCGTCTGGTCCGTGAGTGGGGGCAGGACGATGGTCTTCTCCATGGTGTTCATCACCAGCTTCCAGAGCTCCTTCAGCACCCGCTTCAGCACCGTCTTCTCGCAGATCTTGGCGAAGAGCGTCAGGCTGCGCAGGGGAGGATCCATGTGTCACCCCTCCCATGTCACCCTGACTCTGCAGGTCCCTCACGCTGCCTGACGAGGCCAGGAGGGGCAGGGTGGGGGTTCCAGCTGCCCCCACACTCACTTGCTGTCCAGCAGGTCCATGATGGGCTGCAGGACATTGTCAGCGTCCTGCGCGACGCTGCTGCAGGTGCTGGCAGGGACGTTGCCGGTGCCCTTCACCTGGCTCAGGATGTCACCCATCTGCTTCACACACTCCTCGATGTGTGGCTGGAAACTGGGGACCACAACACACAGGCAGCTCAGCATATCCCCCCCAGAGCCCATGGCCTGGCCCCAGCCACACCTTCTGGACCCCCCAGACCTCTCTTTTGCCCACTGCCCCTGCCCTCTCACCCAGCTGTACCTGGTGGCAAAGACCCGGCTCAGATCATCCAGGACGTTGTTAAGTTTCACCTGCAGTTCCTTGAGGATATCACTGGCTTCTGTGTCCAGCTGCAGGAGGGACAGGTTGTTGAAGCTGACAGGGTCCCTGAACCAGCCCTCAGGGAAGTTTCTGCATTCCAAATGCATCCCAGGGCAGGGTGAAGCCCTTCCCAGTATGATATGGTGGGAGAGCAGGGTGCCATGGGGCGGGGGACAGTGTGATCCCACACAGGAGTTAGGAATGCGCATGCTCCCAGCACTGGGGAACTGGACAAGGGGCTACCTCTGGGGGAAAGGGAATGATCCAACCCCCTACACGACTCCGTCCTGGAACCCCCGCATACTCACGTCCTTCCCACCCATGGCTTCAAACATCTTCTCAAGCTGGACACGGAGCTGCTGGATGTTGTTCATCAGGATGCAGGGCTGGAGGGGTGGGATGGAGAGGGGAGTCAGCCCCAATAAATACAGCTGAGACAGCTGCCCACAGCCCCAGGACCCTCCCACCTAGCATTGGGGGACATGAGGACAGGGATGGCACAGGAAGCCACCCTGGCAGCTTGTCAGGAACTGCCATCAGGAAGGGACCCACCCACCCTGGGGTTGAGCTGAGAGCTTGGGGGCACCATGTGGGGACAGCAAAAGGGAGATACATCACCACTTTCTCCTTCTCCTTGGAGCAGTACGAGGCAAAATCCTTGGAGATGATCTCAGCATACTGGAGCAGTACATTGCTGATGGTCTGCAGCCAAACAGGGCACCAAGAAAGACACCCAGACAGCAGCAACAAGGGGAAGGAGGGAGAGAAGGAAACCATGAGTCCCACAGCAGTGAAACAATCTCATATCTGGATACATATGGGGAGCCCCAGACCCTCTGGCCTCAGGGATCATAGAATCATGGAATCATTAAGGTTGGAAAAGCCCTATAAATTCAAGTCCAACCATCAACTCAGCACCACCACCATGTTCACCACTAAACCATATCCTCAACTGCCACATCCACATGTTTTTTAAACATTTCTAGGGATAGTGACTCCATCACTGTGGAGTGATGTGCCTGTGCCAGGGCTGGATAAACCTTGCAGTGAAGAAATTCTACCAACATCCAACCCAAACCTCCCCTGGCCCAGCTTGAGGCCATTGCCTTTCATGTTGTCCCTGTTCCCTGGAAGCAGAGCCCAAGTTCCTCCACAGCTGCCCCCTCCTGTCAGGGAGTTGTGCAGAGCCACAAGGTTCCCCCACCCCAAGTCTCCTTTTCTCCAGGCTGAGCCCCTTTCCAGCTCCCTCAGCCCCTCCTGGTGCTTCAGACACCTCCCCAGCTCTGTTCCCTTCTCTGGACATGCTCCAGCTCCTCAATGTCTTTCTTGTCATGAGGGGCCCAAAACTGACCCCAGGATTCGAAGTGGGACCTCACCAGTGCCCAGAACAGGGGACGGTCACTGCCCTGGACCTACTGGCCACACCAGTGCTGGCATAAGCCAGGTGCCATTGAGACTCCTTGCCCACTTGGGCACAGCTGGCTCATGTTCATGCATTAGAAGCCACATGGGCACAGCCACTGGAAGCCAGATCCAGCACAACCAGTCTCCATGGGCAGCTCCAGCACAGCTGCAAAGGCAACAGCCACCAAGCCTGCATGCAACTCCCTCCTACATTTCAGCAAGCCAGTTTTAATTAATCTATATTACTTAAGCAAATAACTCATCAATTAGCTCATAATTAATTAACTAATTAATTAAATTGATCTTCTGTGCTAGCAGACCTGGGAGTGTCCCAGGGTGTGTGTGGCTGCCCACAGCTGGATGGAGGGAGCACAGAGAGGCCAGGATCCCCAGCCAGGGCTGGGACTGAGGTCCCAGGGGTGGTGCTGAGCCCTGCCCTGGCAGGTACCCACCTTGGCAAACCGTCGCATGTAGTGCCCCACAATCTGGGGATCAGGGCACTCCAGCTTCTTGATGATCTCAAAGCTCTGGTTGAGCTGGGAGAAAACATCCACCACGGAGCAGGAGAAGAGCGCGTGCTCTGAGGTCTGCTGGAACTGTGGGAATGAGACAAGGTGTCAGCAGGATGTGTGGGGGAGATTTTGGCCCCAGTCAGGACATACCAGGCATCAAAGGACAAGTCCCTCGCCTCCAAGACTGCGTCCCTAGTCCTGTTCATACCCCGTCCTTCTTGTCCCGCTCCAGTGCTCCGTGCAGGAAATCCCGTGACACCTCTTCATTCTCATCCAGCCACTGGATGACGAAGGGCTCGAACCAGCTGGAAGAGAGACCCATCCATGGTGAGGCCAGCAGCCCTCGTGGTGCCAGTCTCCCTCCCCAGCCCCAGGGCTCCACTCACGCAGGGTACTCGGGCACGCGGCTCTTGAAGGAGGGCAGCTCGGTGACGTACTCATTGTACAGCCACTTCACCTTGAAGTGCAGGTTCATGTAGTCTGCGCTCTTGCACAGGCGGTGCTTCTCGTGCTCTGCACGGGGAAAGGGTGTGGGGTCACTCTGAGTCCCAAATCTGGGGCCTGGCTCCTCAGGGGCAGCTCCAGGGTAACAGGGTAAAGGTAGAAGTGCTTCTGGAGGGGGTTAAGCTACGCATGGTGTTGATGAGGAGATGAAATGGGTCTGCCCAGGGAACAGGTGAGGTGTGGGCTGAGGACAGCTCCTGCCCGGTTCCCCCCTCTCTGGCTCAAGGTGGAAAGTGGGACTCACCCTCCATTGCGTACTTCATATCCTGAGCAAAGAGGTTCCACATCACCTCAGCGCTGATCTTCCCCACGTTCAGTTCCTGGGGGAACCTGGGGCAAGGGGAGAGTGTGAATCACAGAATCATTCAGGGAAAGACCTCCAAGGTCATTGAGTCCAATCTGTGAACGACCCCTCCCTTGTCCCACAACCCAGAGCACTGAGTGCCAGATCCAGGCCTTTCTTGGACACCTCCAGGAGCCGGGACTCCAAACCTCCCTGGGCATCCCCATCCAATGCCTGACCACCCTTTCCATTGATTCTTCCTGATGCTCAACCTGAACCTCCCCTGGTACAGCTTGAGGCCATGAACACAAGGTGAATCACCCTCCATGTGGACATCCCTCACACATCTCTCAGCAGCCTCAGCTTTCCCATCTTTAGAATGGATGTTACAACCACTTCCAAAGGCCTCAAGATCCCACTGCCTCCACATGAGCACCCTCTGTGGGCACAGCAGTATCTCCTTCCCCAACACCTACTCACTGGTTCAGGCAGGGTGTGTAGGAGTTCTTGTCTTCCTCAATAATGGAGACAATCAGGGTGATGAGCTTGGACCAGAAATCCAGGTTTTTGATGCTGGGGCCCTGCTCCTCGGGGGGTACCTCGCCTTTCTTAGTCTGGGGTGGAAACACAGAGGAGACTTCAGCCCAAATGCAGAGGTAACCTTTGTGTCAGGGATAACAAGGGTGCAGGAGGGGATACCCTGGAGGCCCCATGCAGCCCCCTCTTGTCTGTCCTGATCTCAACCCCACAGCTCAAACCCCAAGGCCTGGGGATCATTCTGCACAGGACTGAGCACTCTGGAGAGGGAGCAGGAGCGTGGGGAAAAGGAGAGGGACATGGGATGGGGAGGTCAGTGCCCGGCATTCCCCCTGCCCCACACACCGGGTCTGTCTGGTACTCGCGGCTGTAGAGCTCGTGGCAGTTGTTGAAGATGTACTCATAGGTGGAGTTGAGACAGGCCTTCACACAGTCCTTCACCACCTGGCTGGCTCTTGGGGGGCTCTGCAGCTCCTGGACCTGGGGTGCAGGAAGAATGTGGTGTTTGGAGCACCTGCAGACACCCACCCAGGAGCACCATGGGCCAGCGCAACCCCAACCCCCACAGAACCAGGGCCAAAGAGAGTCAGATTCCCTGAGGGTCAGGGTGAGTGGGGCGCCAGCAGTACCTTCATCCGAAAGAAGGTGATGCTGGTCAGCAAATCCACTGTGGACTTCAAGTCCTGCAGCCGTTCTGGGCTGCTGGCAGGGAAATTGTTCTGCAAAGGAAAGAGGGGAGTTGCCCTCAAAATTCACAGGGGCAAGTGAGGGAACCTGTTGCTTCAGGTGGGGACATTGAGGCAGGGCAGGCCCCTTACCCGGTACATGGAGAGGTCGATGCGTAGGGAGTTGTGCAGCTGGTCCAGGAGTTTGACAAAGCGATCTTTCTGCAGAGAAATGCCCCAGAGGCAGGTGAACAGGGGACAGGAGGCAGGGACCGACCCTCCCCACCCTTGTCTCTCTCTGCTCTCAGCCCAGCCCTCGCTCATCCTCCTCTCCTCTCCTCTCCTCTCCTCTCCTCTCCTCTCCTCTCCTCCCAGCCCTGACTGGGCAGGGCATGCCTGCAGAGAAGAGCATCTCCTTGCTTGAAGCCCTCAGCAGCTCCCAGGGCACATGTGGCTATGCCAGGAGCGTTTCAAGAAGCAGAGGTGACACCAAGTGTCACCTGTCATTGCTGCGAGGTTGAAAGGCTGCATTGTCTGCCCTGCCCACTGGAACACCTCTGAGCCTGGGCTCAGGACAAGAGCTGGGAGAGGGGCTGCAGGATCCATAGCCCCTCAATTAGGGCTTTCCAAGAGCTCAGGAAAAGGAGCAGGGAAAGGATGTGCAGTGATTGCCCATCTTCAGGGTGGCCCCAGGAGCTGGACATTTCCATGGACTCACCCCACTGGGCTGTATCAAGTGACATGAGCAGGAAACACCCTGTGTGGAGGGTCTCCACTGGGGCTGAGGGGCTGTAGTTCAGCTCAGAAAAATTCCCACCCAAGGAGCACAGGCCAGAAGGATGCAAATCCCATCCTGGGTTGTGGATTGGATCAGTGATCAGAGCTGATGGCAAAGCAACTCATCACAGAATCCCAGGCTGGTTTGGGTTGGAAGGGACCTTAAGGACTACCTTGTTCCACTCTCTGCCATGGGCAGGGACACCTTCCACTATCCCAGGTTGCTCCATGCCCTGTCCAGTATGGTCTTGAACACTTCCAGGGATCAAACACCCACAGCTACTCTCAGGGCAACCTCAGTCCTCGCTCCCTCACACGGAAGAATTTCTTCCCAATATTGGCCCCAAAATGTTGCTGGGGAGCATTTCCCTTTGCATTCCTATTGGTGGGGAGCCTTTGGACAGCCATGTGGGCCTCCCATGAGAGCCCTGGGCTCCCCCCTCAGCACCGGCTGTACCAGGTCAGGGCTGACCCGCAGGGCTCTGGAGAGTCCGGAGCAGCATCTGAGACCTGGGCTAAGAACACAGGGGTGGGACGGGGCAGCGAGTCCATGGCTGGGGCACGCCCACAGCCTGTGCTGGCCACCGCAAACCTTCGGCGCTGGCGGGGATGGCCCAGCCGGGCCCTGGGCCGGACCGTGTGTCCCCGACACCCAAGGAACGGCTGCAGCACTCTAACACTGGACACGACGGCTATTCAGGGTTAAAGCGACACGGCCGGGCACTTTAGAACCCAACCTTAGGCTCTCTAAAAAAAGAGAAAGAGACAAGTTTTTAAAATCCTCCATGTTAGAGAAAAGGCGGGTTTTTGGCACGGTGTTCTCCTCCTGCGTGATCCGGAGGCACAGCTCGCTTGGCTCTAGCTACCCCCTGCAACAGGAACGTGGAGGTGAGCCAAAGCTGCCCGGAGCTGTGCTCGGCCCTGGCTGTGTCCCTGGCTACCCAGCACCTTGCCGCACCCGGGGCTGGGCACCCCCCTGGTTCGACCCATGCACACCCAGAGCGACCATTTCCTGCCTCTGGGATGGCACAGGGGGAGCCGAGGTAAGGGTTCAGCCCCTCCTTGCCCAAGTCCCCGAGGGGCACCAGGCCCTGCCGCAAACTCAGCCCCCTTGGCACCCAGTGGTGCTAGCACAACAGGCTGAGATTGCAGCAGGGCCAGGGTCCCCCAAAGCACACGAGGCTGTGCAAGACCCCCCATGAAGTGCAGGGGTGGCTCATGACCACATGTTTCTGATTTTGCCACCAAGGCGTCCCCCCTCCTAGCACGCTGCCACCCAGCATCCGAATTTGCTCAGGCTCCCATAACAACTAGGGGCGCAAATTTAGCCCTTCTCTTGGGAAGGTGGCGGATCTTTTCCCTCCTGAAAAACAGGAGCAGGATGATTTTTGGGGCAAGCAGGGGCTGAACCCACTGCTCCTGGCTGCAGTTTGGAGCAGGGTGTTTTGCACAGCTCGCTTTGCTCCCCGAGCCCCCCACCCCCTCTCAAAGAAAGGAGAGAAAAAGAAAAGAGCGTTTACGTACCATGGGACTTACCCCGAAATTGGAGGCGGCAAAGCGATCGGAGGCGTTGGCATTACTGGAGGCGGTGGTGTGGGCGTAGTAGGCGTTGATGTTGGCCAGCAGGGTGCTCATCACCGCCGGCACGCCGGGACACATGTACTTGGAGGAGAGGCAGGCAAAATGCCTACGGAGAGAGGAGTCAGCTGAGGGTTTAAGGCCATGGGAGGGGATGCAGGGTTTGGAGTGCGTAAGTCATTGAATCCTAGAGCATCCCAAACTGGAAGGGACACACAGGAATCATCAGTGCAGCTCCTGGCCCTGCCCAGACACCCCAACAATCCCACCCTGGGCATCCCTGACAGCGCTGTCCAAACGCTCCTGGAGCTCTGTCAGCCTAGGGGCTGGGACCATTCCCTGGGCAGCCTTGGCAGTGCCCAGCACCCTCGGGGGGCAGAACCTTTCCCTGAGCTCCGTGCCAAGGCCTGGCACAGCTCCAGCCCTTCCTGGGCTCCTGTCCCTGTCCCAGAGCAGAGCTCAGCCCCTGCCCCTCCGCCTCCCCTCGGGAGGAGCTGCCGCCCCCGAGGAGCCTCCCCTGTCTCCTGTGCTCCAGCTGAACGAGCCAAGTGCCCTCAGCCGCTCCTCAGACCCCTCCCCAGCTCTGTGTCCCTCTTTTGGACAGTCTTCAACAGCTCTGGATCCTTCTGATCTTGTGGTGCCCAAACTTGACCCAGGACTTGAGACGAGGCTGTGCCAGAGTGCATTGGGAAGGGGAAGGATGGGTGCACAGGTCTGCAGTAAGTCTGCACCCATGGCAGGGAGGTGAATGCCAATGGCAGTGGGGGAGGAAGATGGGGACAGTAACACTCCCCCTGGGGAGCAGGTGCAGCCCCTCTGAACCAGATGGGGCAGGGGACTCACGTCATGGCCTGGTAGATGGATTCCACCCCATAGCGCATGGCAAACTCATCCACGATCTCCTGTGCTGTCTCATCAAAGTACACCTTCCATGCATCATCCCCCTTGGCATCAGGGATCTTCACCACCCCGTTGTTTTGCAAATCCGTCACAAAGTGGAACAGGTTCTGGAGGTACAAATGAGTCCTGTCAGCTCCTCAGGGCAGGTGGTGGCAGGGTGGCATTGCTGGGGAAGGGGCCCTGCCCCCTGTGCCTGTCTGGGATGCTCACCTCATGCAGGCAGGTGTACTGAACATGGTAGGGAGCCACCTTCTCCTCGCCCTTGATCTCCACACTGATGTGCAGCCGGATGGCTCCCGACACTGCTGACTTGTCTGTGCGCTTGTCTGTCGGTGCAGGGAGAGGGACAAGATGTGAGGCTTCCCTGGGGCAATCCTGCTCACTGCCAGCCCCAAAGATGCTCACACAGGGCCAGGGCTGAGGGGACACCGAGCACTGCCTGCAGGCAGGCTGGGGTGGGATTTGGCCACATCTCCAGCTGCTAGAGACATGACCTCTCTGTGCCTTGGCTTCCTCTCTGCAAGGGGCTGGTGTTCTAGAACCTCCTGGGTAGAGGGTTCTGAAAATGACCCTGGGAAAACACTTTATCCTGATGGCTTTTGGTAATAAATGTTTCTAAGAGCAGACCCTGCTGTGACAGCTTTCAGCTATGGCTGGCAGCACTTCCCCCTTGGAGCCCAGGGCAGGGGGTCCCAGGCTGTGCTGGTTACCGAGGTTGTACCAGACGTCCATCTCCCCACTCAGGGTCCGGACCTCAATGATGGTCTGGCCCAGGAAGTCGTCAGATTCCCTCTTGAAGCGCTGCTTGACACGGGACTTGATGTCATCGTCCTCGTCCCACACACGGACCTTGATGCGGTCAGAGGAGTTATGGCACTCGCTGAGGAGGCGACAAAGGGCAAGCCCCAGGATGAGCAGTGAAACCTTTCCAGCCATTCCACATCACTGCTTCCCTGAACAAAAGGGACCAGCACAGAGCAGGAACCGGGGAAGAGAGCAGATGGGGGGGCACCAATCCCCTACCAGTGGGCTCTGTGCCACACCCAGGCAGCCCCAACACAGCCTGGATCAGCCCCTGGAGTCACACCCTCATGGCATAAAACAGAACCCCAAGGGACCCCAGCACCTCAGTGGGAGCAGGATGAGGCCCAGCTGGCTCCCCACACCCTAATGGGACATGGCAAAAGCCAGCACAGGCTGGCACAAGCATGCGTGGCCAGGGAGGGGAATGGGGAGACCAGGGGTGAACTTACAAATGGAAATTCTCCTCCCAGACTGGGTTGAGATTGCCGTAGATAGTTTTAGTCCTTTTTTTCGTCTTTCCAACCTGGACAGTGACATAGGGGTCACTGGAACCCGTCTTATCCTTTGCTTGCAGGCCCTGGGCACAGACCACTGCAGCACAGCACAGCACAGCAGAGAGAACAGACAGGGAGAAGTCAATGCCACAGCCACATGAAGATCTCCAAAACAGGCACGTGTGTCCCTGCCAGGGGCTGAAGCCGCCTGGCAGAATGAGAGGTTGGGCAATGGGGACATTCCCATGGTCGCCAAGGCTGAAGGCAACAAGCTGCTTACCCGTGATGCTGATCTTGGCTGACCACTTGGAGGTGCCGTCCAGGACACTCTGCTTGACTGCCTTCATTTGCTGCGTGTGCGTGGTCTTATTGACCCCAAACACCTCCTGGATCAGCTCAAATATCTCTGGTTTGTTGCGCTCCCGGATCTTCATACGGTCCTTGAGCACCATGATGATGTTCTGGGTCCGGTCCTCTGCTCCATGCTTGGAGCTCTTCTCCGCTGCCCCTGGGAGAGGACAGGTATGGGTGACATGGGGTGGGAGGCTGGTGGTACCCAGGAGAGAGACAAGAGCTCTCGCAGGTTGGCAATGTGGGCTTGGGGACAGGAGGAAATGGCCTCAAGTTGCATCAGGGGAGGTTTATGTTGGGTATCAGGGGAAATTTCTTCCCCAAAAGTGTTGTCCAGCCCTGCCACAG
Organism: Bombycilla garrulus; assembly: GCA_013400315.1. Lineage (NCBI taxonomy): Eukaryota > Metazoa > Chordata > Aves > Passeriformes > Bombycillidae > Bombycilla > Bombycilla garrulus. Next base: position 106,682 of record VXBU01019135.1, read on the forward strand.
GCTGCCCAGGCAGTGGTGGAGTCACCCCTGGAAGTGTGCAAAAATCATCTGGCTGTGGAACTTGACGACATTGTTCAGTGGTGACCACAAGGGTGCTGAGTTGATGGTTGGACCTGATAATCTTAAAGGTCTTTTCCAGCCTTAACAATTCCACAATTCTACGATTCCATGCATGAATTAATTCAAACCTGGAGGGATCTATCCCCTGCCCGGGACGAGTCTGCTCTACCCACCACTTCTCCCATGCCAAAGTCAGAAGCAGAGCTCTTCCGGGCTGCTCCCTCCTCCCTCTTTAAGGGAGGGAGAGGGACAAGGCTGTGTGCCCAGGTCCTTACTCTGCAGGCAGTCAGCGTTGAGCAGGTCCTGGCACTTCTCGTGGCACTTGACACCGCACTCGGCACAGCGCATGCCCTGCCGGGCGATGCCCCACAGCAGCCCCTCACACTCGTAGCAGTAGGTGGGTGTGGTGGCCGTCCACACCTCGAAGTTGTGGGGCGTTGTGCAGGAGATGGGGTACACTAAGGCTTGCAGGGTCTTCTTGTAAACATGGTTTTTCTGTGCAGGGACAGGGGAGAGAGGGGGAGAAATGCTGAAGCAGGGCAGAGGATGCACTTGGGGACATTGGTTTAATGATGGTGGTTGATAATGTTGGGTTGACAGTTGGACTTGATCTTATAGGTCCTCTCTAATGATCCCATGATTCTATCCCCAGGTGCTGCCATGAACATCCCGGATGCCCAGGCACCACCAGAGGATGGTGGTGGGGCACAGACTCTGCATCTCCATTGTTGGCCTGGCTCCTAAGGCTCAGTTTCCCCCTCCCAACCATCCCCAGCCCAGCCCAGCACCTACCAGCTCCTCATTGTTCAAGGTGCTCGAGGCCAGCGCAGATGTGATTCCTGCTTTCCTGGACTGGACCAGGGACTGTGGGAAAGAAAGCGAGTTCTCAGATCCAGCAGACCATGAGAGCTCCCTCCTACACCCCCAGTGGCTGTGAAATATCCAGGACAGATCCCAGTCCCAGACATGGAAGGGTCCTGACTGCATGGGGGCAGTGGGGACAGCCCAGCCCCCACTGATGCCAGCACTGCTGTGCAGTGGGACTGGAACCAGTTCAGCAGCCTATGACATTCCCAGTTCAGCTCCAGTAGGCAGAGCCTCTCACCACATGTCTGAGACCCCTGGGGAGATGGAGTGTTGGGCACTTACCATGGCCTGTGGGCAGCCAGGGACAGCGAGGGGGAAATTAAAAGCCATTAGTACAAACACTTCCCAGGAGAGCCCCTTCCCTACCAGAACCAATGGGAACTGGGGCAACACACCCTCATCCAGCACTGAGCAGCCCCTGGTGGGGGGGACTGTGTCCCCAGGCCACAGCACTGGGTGCAGCCTGCAAATCCCGGCAGGGAAAGGCAGCAGCCCCCCCAGACCCCACACATTGCCCACCCCATCACCCCCCACCCCCAAAACACCAACACAGCACAGTGCAGAAGCATCAGCAGCTGCCCAAAAGGGCTGGGATGGGGGGCACCAAGTTTGGGACAGCAAGGGGGTGGTGGGATGGGGGGAGGCAGGTTGGGAACAGGAGGGTGGCACCCAGGAAGGGCACACAGTGGAGCTGACAAGGTGGAAAGAGAGGGGGAAGGAGGGGAAGGACACCTAACTCTGGGGGACAAGAGTGTCTGGTTTCCAAAATTGCTGTCTCTTGTCATCAGGAGTGGGAGGGGACCAGCAGAGTGACCCTGTGCAATAGAGCCCAGAGAGTGGAGGGGACCGCATCATGGGGGTCCCATATATTGGGGGTCTCCAGCCCCATACACTGGGACAGCGGAGACAGGAGCACAGGGTCTGGGAAACTTGGAAAAGCCACCACCAGCCCTCTCCTGGTATGGGTGTCTGGCTGTCCAGCACCAGTGTGGTACAAGCTGCATGGACCTATGGCAGCTGGGACAGGAAGGGACCAGGGACACAGCACCAGTAAAAAAATGGGAAACCAGATACAGCCCTGGGAAGCCTTAGGCTGATGCTTGGGGTAGGGACCAGAGCTCCGTTAAAGAGAAGCACCCTCGGGTAGGGAGAGTCCAGCTCCCCACTGCAGGGAGGGCCAGGAGCCCCCCAGGCAGTGTGGGACACCCCCGTCCCCCTTTGGCAGGGCTGGGGGCACAGAGGGCTGGCTGGCAGCTCCCAAGGGCGCTGTCTCTTTAACCCCTTGCACCGCGCTCACCAGATCGCTGACTAGAGGGAGAGATTTGCGTCCAGGCTTAATGTCGGGCATGCTGTTAATGCAGCGCAGAAACCTTACAGCCGCCCCCCTGCCGCAGGGAAGGCCCAGCCAGGCCACAGGAAAGAAAACAGAGAACACAAGCCATGTTAGAGGCAGCTGGGGAGCGGGGCACAGGCGGCGCAGTCCGGTGGGGCGCAGCAGGAGCAAAGCTGGCAGCTGTGGGGGGGTGCCTTGGGAGGAACCTCACCAAATCGCTAACTAGGGGGATGGGTTTTCGCTTGCGAATGTCCGGCATGCTGTCTATAATGATCAGCCCACCACCAGGCCTGCAAGAGAGAGGAGAGTCAGCAGGCAAGGGGAAACCGAGGCAGGAAGGGGCCCCCTGTTTTTGCCTCATGGTCACTCAGCACTTCAGAGAATCATGGAATGGTTTGGGTTGGAAGGAACCTTAAAGCCCATCTCGTTCCATGCCCTGCTATGGGCAGGGACACCTTCCAGTAGATCAGGTTGCCAACCTGGCCTTGGATACTTCCAGAGATGGGGAAGGCACAGCTGCTCTGAACAACATGTGCCAGGGCTTCAGCACTCTCACAGGAAAGCATTTCTTCTCAATATCTAGGACTTGGTGAATACTACTGCAAAGCAACCCCTGTGTGGCCTGGAACGCACCCATGGGATCCCCATCCCCACCACCACTCCAGCCAGGGTAGGGATCACTGGACTAAAAACTGAGGGGGAAGGGAATTTTAGCAAAAACTGTACTTTTTCCCCACATGAAGCTTAACAGTGAAACCCAGGAGAAAAACTGCACATTTGGATTTGTCAGCCTTGGCTTTGCAGTGTGAGGCTGGAGAGCTGGGGTTCCCTTTGAGACCCTAAAGGGGAGCACTGAGCAGGTGAGCCTCAAGTTCTGCTGCAAGGGAACCCAAGGCAGGAATAGAACTTCACAGCCCTATCAGAAAGAAGTCCCTGGAGTGATCTAGCGGTTCTCAGGCAACCTACCAGGTTGTGCCCAGGTCCATGGCAGGGCTGTCTGCGAAGGCAAGACAGGACTGAGGCCTCCCGCCCATCCAGGTGAGAGGCTCAGGATTCCCCATGACACTGCTTCTTGAGGGAAGCAGGAGTTGCCACCCCTCCTTATCCCCATCTCAACTCACCTCCCCGCTCTCCCCCTCAGTAGCAGCTCTTTGGGTCACAGAGCAATGTCATGTCTGCTGGCTGCTCCAAAAGCACTGACCAGCCCCAAAATTCAGCCCCAAAAAAACTGGCCTTCCTGCATGCCCACAGCTTGACAACCCTTCCCCACACAAGCCCACTGCTGAGCCCAAATCACCTTCTTAATGAGGAGGGGGCTGAGATCCTGGGGGGCAGAGCGTACCCAGCTTCCCCTTGTACTCACCCGCCTTTGAACCACAGGGATTTTTCTCCATCACCTTCCCCGCGAGCCTGGAAAACAAGGGACAGTGTCAGGGCACAGCAGGAGCCACCAGTGTGGGGACAGGCCCCCCAGGGCAGTGCATGCTCACAGCACTGGGGGAGTGTGGAAGGATAAGAAGGCTGGGCAGAGAAAAGTGTGTTCCAAAACCAAGGGGACTCTTCCCAGCAAAGAGCTGGCACTGGGAATAAACATCTTCAGAAGGCTGACCAGGGTGAGCAAGTGGGTGGGCTTCAGCAGAGGGGCTGAGGCTGGCAAAGCAGCAGGGATGGCTACACTGGTCGAAAATCTGGGGCTTGGAGGAGTGAAGGAGCTCAGCAAATCATTAGGGACCCACAGCAGTTGGAAAGAAGAGCAGGGAAAAGCCAGAGCACATGGAAGAGGGTGTGTGTGCAGGGATCATCCAGCAGTGCCACCTGCCCCTGCAGGGAGGGGATTATTTTGGAGGAGAAGGGCAGAGAGAGACCATTACCTGTCCTTCATGGGCAATCCCTGCACAAACACACACACACACACAGGGAAGGCACACACATGGCTGGCAGGTTCCAGGTGGACATGCTTACCTGCAGGCAGGCTACACCCCTTCCCCGCAGGAAGGGGAGGCGCAGGTGCAAGGGCCATGGTGGTGGACAACTGAAAAGAGAAGCGGTGGGGAGGGGGATCGAGACCCCAGGGAGCGAATCCAGAGCCAAAACAAAAAGAAAAGATGGAGGATGGAGTCTAAAAACAAAACAAAATATTGTCAACTCAACAGAGGGGAGAGGGTGGGGGCTCGCACCAGCACACACATGCAGCAGACACGGGGGATCCTCAGTACTCCCAGCCCCTCCGGGGCGTCCCACTTGATGGCAATGGGGTTGTGGGCACCACCACTGGCACCCCCAAGTCCGTGGATGTCCTTGGAAGCTGCCCAGGTGTGGAAAGGGGCCATGCCCCCAGACTGAAGCCATGGCAGTGGCCAAGGAGTCCTCACCTCCTGCAGCTGCATGCAGACCTTGTTGAAAGCTCTCAGCCAGTTGGCTTTGGCTCGTGCTTTGGGGTCCTGCACCTCCTCTTCTGCTGGCTCCCTGCAAGGACACACATCCCCTGTCACCTCCCAGCACAGTACCACGGAGCAGGGAGCAGTCCCCACACCCCCAGCAGGTCTGAGGCTGTGATTTGGTGTTCCTGATGTGCCTTGAGACAGCATGACCATGGCAAAACCACCTCTTGGTACCAGGAAAGACCTAAAAGGGCAGCAGGTCCCACTGCAAAGGGCAGCACAACCAGGGCAGAGCACTGGCAAGAAGCCAGAAGCTTCCCCACCCTTAGGAGACCCTGCTTTGGGCATCCAAGTGACATACAGGGGACAGCTGGTGACACAAGCATGTGAATTAAACATCCTTTGGCCCCCATCTCCCCAGCACAATGTCTTCTGGCCACTTCCCACCACAGTTTCTTGGGGTAAAGAGCACCCAACACCCTGGTAGTTCCAAGCCCAGGGAAAAGTGTCCACCTGGATATGCTGGGTGTTGTGGGGGTTTTTCCCCCCTCCTACAAAATCAAGACATAGAGGTAAAAAAAAGGAATCCTCCAAAACATACCAGTCTCCTGGAGAGCCTGGTGTGATGTGACACTGGAGAGAGGAACACAGAACCACTCTGGGAAAAGGCCATGGGGCACTCAGGAGAGGAACCTGCCCAGACCTGGGGGGCTTTGTCTGTGATAATCTGGGATCCTCAGCATTAACCTGTGGTTCCCAGCACTAATCCCTAGTCCCCAGTGCTACTCTGGGATTCTAAAAACTAATTTGAGGTCATGAGTGACAATTTGAGGCTCTTGGCACTAATCTGGGGGTCCCAACATAATCTGGGGTTCCCAGCACAATCCATGGTCCCCAGCACTAATCCACAGACCCCAAATCCTAGCAGAGGACCCCTAAGCCCCCTGCGCAGTGGGCACTGCAGGCAGACATGACGTGAGGCCCTCAGGTTCCTGCCAGGTCTTGCGCCTAAATATCCAGTTTTTTAAAAAACAGCTGATTACACATTAGTTTAAATTAGAGATTCCCCATTCCTGGTATGTAATTTAAACTCAATAAAAGGCTGAAAAAGCCCATCACAGTTCACCTCTGCAGAAAGTAGTAACACTCACTGAAAATGGAAATGGTCAATAATGATATTTGAATAATGCGTCCCCAATATATGAATTATTCACATGCTGTACCAGGAACCTGATCACATACAGCACAGGAGGCCGTGGATGAGCTTTTACCAGGCCTGGGGAGAGAACTGACTTCTGCAAAGGAAATCTCCTCCTCTGACCAAGCTCCACCCAGGGTACCAAGAGCCTGTGCCAGAGGAGAGGAGAGGAATCACAGCCCCAAGATCCCATTCCCCCAGCCCCACATTTGTCCAAGGTTATAAACCTGTGGCCCTGTAGCCCCAGCAGATTCTTGAACACACTGAGCCATGCTTAGCACAGGGGGTGGCTGGGCCCAGGCAGCGTGCCCAGGGTGCTGGCTCTTGCCTGGGTGGCACAAGGTGGGCTTCCCCCACCTCAATGGCTCAGGCACCTGGAAAAGCTCCAGACACAGCAGAAGGTCCCTGGTCCTGTGCCAAGCACCAGCACTGTCCTTGAGCCACCTCCAGAGTATCCTCCAGGCACAGTGCCATCCCAGGGACACGACAGGTCAGTTCCCCCTCCTACCTCTCAGCCGGTTTTGGGGGCTCAGTCTCTGGGGCTGCCACTTGCATGGGAACTTCCTCCTCTGTCCGTTGGGCCTGGGGAGCCTCAGGGGCTTCCTGGGGGACAGAGGTGTCCTTCTCCTCCTTCCTCTCCTCTTTCCTCTCTTCTTTCCTCTCCTCCTTCCTTTCTTGCTGCTGAGGCTTCTGCTGTGGGACCAGCTGGGGTTGCTGCTGCTGTTGCTGTTGCTGTTGCTGCGGGACCTGTTGCTGCTGCTGCTGTGGCAGGGGTTTCTGTGGTGGTGGGTATGTTTCACGTTCAGGGTGTTCATAGGTGTCCTGCTCCCGCAGTTCCTCCTCCTCTTCCAACTCCTCTTCCTTGGGGTAGCCTTCCTCAGTCTCACTGTAGTCTTCAATGAACTCTTCCTCCTCCTCCTCCAGGTAAAGATCATCATCATCCTCCTCCTCCTCCCAGCGTGGCGAGTCCTTGTGGTAACTGACGGAGCTGTGGCAGGAGTGGTAGGAGTCCCCATCCCTCTCGTCCAGCTCTGAGTCCCTCAGGCTCTCGTTCTCGAAGTCCTCGCTCAGCTGGGAGCTGCCCTGGCTCAGCTCAGCCGACGAGGCGTAGCGGCTGCTCCCTGTGGGGCTGAGGGGTGAGGGGAGACAAGGACAGGGCTCCCGTGGGTCCATGTCACCCTAGGCAGAGCCCCAGGGCCCTGCACCAGGGGCAGGAGAATGTGCAGCTCCCACTGGGAGCACTGGGCTCCTCGTCCCGGGAGCCAAAGGCACAGAACCAGGAAACTCTGTCGGCTGGAACGAGCCCCCCAAGCAGGGCCACTCTGACCTCCCTGCCTGTGCCTGGGCTGAGAGTGGGGATGGGGGATGACAGTGTCTGTCTCCTAAGCTCACCCCAGCCAGGGGTGGGGGCAGCAGATCCCAGCCAAATCCTGCCTCCTGCTGCTGCCAGACACCCTGTCCTGCCCCTGACACACAGATCTGTTACCCAACCTCTACCCTGACATCCTAGTGCTCCCTGCAGCCCTCCCAGGCATCCCCCACCCCAAGACACCTCCTCAACCCCGTCACTGCTCTTAACACCAACCCTACCAGAGTGTCTCCTCTCTGCTCTTGCTGCCAGGCCAGACTCCTTCCCCCACCCCATCTGCCCCCCAGCCCTTCCAGCCCCCTCCACTCACAGCTGCCTGCACTGGGAGGCTCACGGGGGCCCTGTGCCCCAGGAAGCTGCCAGGGACAGGGCAGCCCCGTGGCTCCGTGGGGACAGGCTGACAAATGCAAACATGCAGACAGGACAGGGACATGCCAAGGAAGAGGCCGACACCACGTCTCCAGCACTGGCAGCCAGGGCTCAGGGGGTGCGTGAGGGGACAACGATGAGCAGCTGAGCCGGGCTGTGGGTAGCCAGGGGACACTACAGGGAAGACAGTGCTGGGGGATGGTTCAGGCTGGTCCCAGCTGGGAGGGATACTGGCATCATCCAGGTACTTTGGGAAGGAGCACGGGGATGCAGGAGACACAGCTCACGCCTGGAAACCCCACATCTCCCCATCCTGATCCTGGCTAGAGCTGGGAGAGGTGCTGTTGGCATGTTGCAGGATCCCAAGTCACTGCATGAAGCTTTTGCCCAGACAGGCACACCCTGGCAGGTGACCAGGAACAGGAGGTGGCATTTGAGTCCCCGAGGGCCCAGTCCCACACCCACTGGCATGGCAGCAGTGCTGCCAGACAGTCGCAGTGCCAGCAAGCAGGACCAGGATGCTGGGATGTCACCCCATGAACTGGGGTGCAGCAGTAAGAGGGGCTGGGGGGACACCTGGAGCATCCCAATGCTGTCCCTGTACAAGGCCAATCCGGGGCAGGGAGGGTGGCACAAGGCCGCCCCTGCCAGGACTGGTGTTGGCCTCACCATGGCTGCAAGGACCGACCACAGCACTCTGCGACGGCACATGGCACACGGCACAGGTAGTGACCCACCTATCCGATAGGTCTAGGGACCGCCTGCTCTCAAGGGAAGGCTGGCGGCTGGTCCGCCTGCTCGACTCAGAACCGGACTCAGCGTCGCTGCGTCCATTTGCGGCAGAGTCTACGCTACCATAGCGTCTGCCAGGGGAGGAGAGGAACATGGTCAGCGAGGTCCCACTGCCACCCGCCACCCCCTGCTGCCGTGGGGACACTGGCAGGGAGGCTCTGTCCACCTGGATGGGGCTGGCACTTTGGACTGGGCTCTGCCACATCTGTGTCCCCAGCCACCCCACTTCCAGCTTCCAGCAGGGACAGCCAGGGGTGGGGGCCCCAAACCCAGTGAGGACAGAGGAGGGCAGCGACCCAAAAGAGCTTGAAAACCTCCCAGTGAGAAGGAAAGGCTTGGATGGGGCCAGCTCTTCCTCACCTCAGCATCCTTCCCTCTGTCACCCACTGCACTGGGAGCACCATCCCTGGTGTCACCCTGGGGACCTGCTGGCCTCTGTCACCTGCACGGGAGGTTGAGAGAGCTGGTCCCAGGGTGAGTTGGCTATGGCCACATTACCTGATGGGAGCCTGGTCTGAGTAGTCCATCTCGTAGCTCTGCATGGAGTCAGTGTAGGAGTCGCGGGAGCTCTGCTGCTGGTGCCTCATGGGGTACTGGTGCACGGAGGCGTTGGGCTGGGACGTGGTGTAGTAGGGTGGGGGGATGCTGTTGCTGGTCTCGCTGCGGTAGTCACTGTCCCGGTCGTCCACGGTACTGTCGGGGTCATCGTCTGCAGGGGGCCACAGTGAGTGGGACGGCCCAGATCTGCCTCCCACCCTGCACAGATGCTTTAGTGCCACTGCTGTGTCCCCACCGCTGTGGGAGGTGAGCCCAGGGCAGGAGGAGGGGAGAGCTGACATGTTATCAGCACAGGAAGCACAGGAAGGTTTTGGGGGGAATAAGGAGAAGATGGAGGAGGAATTTGGGACATACAGAAGGGGGAAGAGGATAGGGGCAGGGAAGAGGACAGGGGCAGGGACCCTCCCTCCATCCCACCAATGTTCTACCACAGAGGCAAAGCCAGAGCTGCTCATTGCCACTGGGACACCCCAAGGGCACAGAGCCCATGGTGCCATGTCCCCACCAGCTCATGGGGACAGCCCTGCCCACGACAGGGCACTTGGTGACACTGTCCTCACCCAGTACAGAATCACAGCACAAGCCAACAGGCTAGACCCAAGCTCCAGGTCCTCTGAGCCCTGGACCAGAGGAGGGATCTGGACCATCCCTCACAGAAGGATGTGCTGGGAATCCCCAGGCTGAGAAGAGAGGAGTGGGCAGGATACTTACTCTGCTGTTCTCCCCAGCCAAAATAATTCCAGTTGCCTACAAAGAAAGGGGCAGAGATAATAAAAATGGAGGCAGCTGGCTGTAAGGAACCAGCATCTTCCCAGAGGGCACACTGGGTTGGGGACACTGCTCTGGGGACAGCATCCAGGATGGGGCCCATTGGCACTAGGACATTGCCTGGGCCTGAACATGACGACACCAAGCTGGACTAGAGACAGTGCCTGGGGTGGGCATGGTGTCACTGACCCAGGCTGGGGACAGTGCTACGGCCAGGCATGGTGGCACTGACAGGCGACAGGGCCTGGGGCTGGGCACAGGGGCACTGTACAATGCATACCCCTGGGGTAGTTACAAAAGGGGGAACTGAGGCACATGTTGGGACAAACTGAGCTGTCACCCCAAATGCCTCTGCAGGGTCCCCATCCAGCAGCCCCCAACACCAGCCTGCTGCCCCTTGCCCCAGAGGAACTGTCCTCATCAGCCTCATTGCTCCCATGCCCTGTTCCCCTCCACCCACAGGAAGGCTCACCCACTGTGGAGGTGGGAAACAGCAAAGGAACGCTGGCAAACACAGGAAGGACAAGAGGAATGGGGATGGGGACTGGATATGGGGTGAAGTTGAGCCCCACTTGGGTTGGAGTCCAATGCCCCAAAGCAGATGTGGAGCCAGCCCCTTAAAATTCCTCGGTGTGGGAGTGGGGAGAAAGGAGGGTGTGGGAGTCTCACAGCAGGACAAGGACAGGGCAGCACTTACAGCACTGCGAGCCATGCACAGGCAGAGGCTTTTCCTGCTCCTCCTGGAAGGCATACTGAGGAGAGAGGGGCTGGTGAGGGCTCCTGCTGGCAGCACTGCCCCTGCCCCCTCACCCCAGGCCTGGCTGCACTCACATCATCCTGGTCCCTCATTGCGTTGAGCTGCTCCAGTTTCTTGGCCCAGTACCTGGCCTCCTCCTCAGGGATATCTGTGAGCGCAAAGACCCCAGTTGGTGCACAGACCTCCCCCAAAATAGCCTTCAAGCTTTTGGGGCCACAGGAACAGAGCCTCAGCCCCAGCTCCAAGGCTCATGGGCACCCCTGGGGCTGAGGGCAAGGAAAGACACCCTGTGGGGTGGGGATGGGGCACCTACCCAGTGGCAGCTCAAAGCGGGTGTCGAGGAGGATGCGGTGGAAAGTCGGATCCTTGGTGCCCGAAATCTCATTGTCGGTCATGATGACCTGGGAGTCGAGTGTGAGCCACTCCCCAGGGCCCTCCTGTTGGGTAGAAATGGAGTGAGGAGAGCTCCCAGAGCCCTCTCCCGTGGCCCCACAACCCAGCACACAGGGTTTGGTCCTAGGCAGGATGGGGAAGGCTCTGCCTGGCCCTAAGGACAGCTGGGGTGGCACATGTCCTTGGGGCTCAGCAGGGAGATGTGGACCATCCGTCCACAGGCAGGCCTCTGCCTACCTCCCTACCTCATTGGACTGCCTGATGGTCCGGAGGGGGATCCACACCGTGCCCACCATGGTGTCCCAGATGAGCCCCTTGTTCCACACCTCCACAGTCAGGCCCAAATCCAGCCGATTGATCTCACTGGGGACAGGAAAGGTATCAGGTTACCCTCTCATGAAGTTAACC
>VXBU01019136.1:0-22715 GCA_013400315.1 Bombycilla garrulus
GGGGCTGGTTTCTTTTCCTGCTGTTATTTCGGATTAGCATACAAGTCACAGCTCTGCTGAGAACACCACATGGTGTCCAAGTCATTATGTTTACTCTACACTGTTGCTGAGATGAGTAGATACAGAGAAAGAGAGAAGGGGAGAGGTGAGAGATTGGGAAAGACATCATTATGATATAAATCTAGTGTAAATTTTCATCAGAAGCTGTGTGCACTTTTGTTTTTATAATCTAACTTTACATCCAAAAAAAACCCACCAAAAACCGCCAACCAACAAAAAACATACCCCAAACAAACAAAAACAAAAAACAAAAACCAAACCAAACCCCAAACAAAGAAAAACAACAACAAAAAAAACCCAAACCAAGACCAAAAATACCCCTTCTGTCTTTGCTTTGGGGCTATTATAAACTTCTATGCACAAGAACACCATACTCTTTTTTCCAAACCAGTAGGATTAACAGTATAGGCATGTAGGTGGCATAATTCAAATAAAAGGCTTTTTTCTCAACTTTTTTATACCAGCAAAAATAACCAGAAGAAACAATAAATAAAAGGTGCTAATGTTAGCATTAGGAATTTCTTGTAATATAGTGACAGACTGGGAATCCAAATCCTCAAGCTCTTCTGATACTGTCAGGTCTCTGCAAACTATGAAGCAAGTACATAAATAACTCAAAATATGATTGAGGCTGTGAAAGGCTTTTAAACTAAGACAATAGGATCCAAGTTAACTTTTTTTTTAAGAAACACAGTGAATATATGAATTGTCTACACCTGAATAAAACATATTTAACAATTAAAGAATTTTAACAACCACAACAAAGAAAAACTTTAAACCAAAGTGAACATCATTTGATTTTAGGGCACACAAAAACCCCTTTCAGTAGCTTCCAGCAGTGGCCTTACTGTTGTGTCTCCTATGGATGCGTAAAATGAAGTTTAACTCCGCATTAAGGCGACAGCTGAGAGGGTAACATAACGGTCACATTCAGCAAAATACCACACCCCAGTCACGACAATGTATCCCACTGCAGAGTTTCCACCCTGTGCAGGAACAGCACATGAAGATGTCATTCTGTCACATATTATTAAAAAGTTACTTTGTGGCCACAAACTGCTACTCAGCGCTAACCTTTTTCATCACGTAACCTTTGAATAATGGGAAAGCTTTGTGTTTTATAATTTTACTCCTTGTATTTAAGTTTTTAAATGACAAGGTCACTAAAACTCATGCACGCTGCAAAAAACATCATGCAGTAGTTAAGGTAAACCATCCAAGCAGTTTTTATTCATTAATATTCATAAATACACACAGCAGCTTCATTAGAGATTTTTCATTTTTTTTCCTCTTCAGTTTGAATGTGGAGTATTAGGAGAGCCTTTTGCATGTCAAGGTACAGGACACAGAGCTTTCTGCTCTGCACTGCAACCTACATTTACCTGCTAGAAGTAAAAATTAGTTAAGTGGAAATGATTATCATATATATCTTTTCTCTCTTTCTTTTGAATGTACACAATGTAACAAGAGTGACAGACCTGAAATTACAATCACCAAAACAAATCCAAGATAGTTGTTGTCCACTTTAATTGGCAAATACAGCACAGAGGACATTGTCTGCAAAGTGGGATGTCATCAAAGAGGAGGTGGAGGAGGCTCATTTCCTTTATTACTCTCTTTTAAATTCAGGTTTTCTAAAGCAACATCTAGAGGCATAATATCTACACAGCCCATAGCACCAAAATCTGCAATCTCCCCCCGCTCATCCTCATCTGAGGAAGAACTTTCTTCCTGCATCAAGGTGGACAGTAGAAGCTCCTGAACAAACAGGCTGCAGTCTGCCCGTTCGCTCTCCATTGACTGACGCTCTGCTTCTGACATCTTCGGATCATTCAACCTGTGCAGCAGCAAGGGAACAGGAGACAGAGACTTGCTGAAAGCCCACTTCACTGGTGACACCACTGACTGGCTGAGATGTGCTCAGAAACTGCTCCTTCAGGACAGTCCTACCTGCCTTTCAACACATCCAGCTCTTCACAACAACAGGCATGCACTGAACAACCCACCCCTTCTCTGCTACAACGGCATTCCCAGTAGAGACCCAAGTTAGAGGAACATCAAGAACTGCTTAGGAGGTTTCCTGCTATTCAAGGAGTCTTTTAGGGAGGGCTGGTGCCATTTCCTGGAGATGCAATTAGATGCCTCCTTTGTTTCCACATCAACTTCTAAGTTCTCACTGCCACAAAACACATTACTGCACGTGTAAAGCCTATGCATGGATTACTGAAGGTAATTCCATTCTCCTAAGGTACACTGCATGCCCTGACAGTGGCAAGGAAAGTGCTCATTTCAGCTCTGAAAGTCAGTCTGTGATACTTGTGGGGGCTTTGATTAAGGTCCTCAAGTGAACTTCTGATTGATAGATGTCATTGTTTGGCATTATCTGGAACTTGGACAGAAATCCATTTGACTCAAAATCAGGCACAGAAGCTTAAAATTACCACACTCTTCCACAATACTCAACAAACTAAAGCATGCTTGCAGAGGGTGTGGCAGGGGAGATATGTAAAGTATTTTTATTTCAGGTCAGCAGTCAGTGTTCTAGAAGAACTGGGATGACACAGGAGGAGAATCCTCTTTTAAATAATCCCAGGGTCTAAGTATAATTTCTAAACTAGGTAAGTATTCTGTTAATTGACGGCATCCTAGGCATGTGCCTGACTCCAAACATACAAGCTTCATTAAGCTCCGTATCTCTACCAGAACTAAGGTAAATATAAATTGTGAGAGGTAAATACAAGTAAATACACCAAACAAATTACCTTGTCAGAAGGAACTGGGAATTCTGGATAGTCTGCTGACTGTTTTCTGTGTTAGATGTGTTGGTGGTTGTTGTAGATTGTGTCATAGTGGTGTTGACATTGATCGTGTTGGTGCGTCTGGTTGCATTGCGTGCAGTCTCCAGTTGCTGTCTTGCTGCCTGTGCATGCTGTCGTTCCAACTGCAGTTGCATCTGCAGCTGCTGTAATTGAGAAGCAGAAGGGCCAGAGGAGTTGAGCTGTCCTCCTGCAGAACGCCTCACACCTGATAGCTGGGATAAAAGCTCTGCCAGAGAAGAGAAAGCTTCTGTGACTTAAGATCTTAAATGAGCATAACACAGCAGAATAAATACACCCTGAATTCCAGTGCATCAATTCCATTATTTTCAACTAATATCAAAACCCAACAATGCTCAGGGAAGACTGTGAATATTACTGCCCGTAAAGATTAAGACTAATTTATGCGGATTTAGTCCAAATAACAAGATGGGGTTTAAAGTCTCGACAACGTCACAAAAGCCAATCTACAGCTAGCCAGGCAAAAGATGTCCTCTGCAGCCACTTTCTCAAACTTCCAATCAAAAAATAGCCACTGACCAATAAACTTCTTTATTTTGGCTTTGGATGGTGACTTTTTTTTCCTTTCAACAAGTGTTCCCTCAAAACACAGGCTTCATCTCCCCAGTTACCCCAGAGGGAAGCTGTGCTGCAGCAAAGAGAGAAATACTGTACCATTGCTTCAAACACTCAAGAAAAGGAATTTAACTAAGGAAACATATTAAATCACTGCTTCACATCAAAAGCATTCTGTATGAATTCTTATTTCTACCACAAACATGGAGAAGGCCTAGTGATTAAAATGGAATGTTCCTTGCATATTTTACCCACAAAGGTTTTTTTTAAATAAATATTAGCAGCGAGTTACTGCTCAGTGCATTACTGCAGGATCTCTTCTACACCCTGTGAAGAAAGGTACTTATTATCTCAAATACCTGCTGCAGTTGATGCAATGGCACAGAAAGCAGGGGACAATCCTGCTCCTGCCCCTCTCCTCTACATTACAAAGTTATTCCATAGGTCATGACAATTTTTCTTCCATTGAAATAACAAAACATAAGCATTCTAAAGCAAGCTGATTTTGAAGAAATAAAGCTAAATATGAACTAGAGAAGTTGAGTAATTTTCACCAACACTGATAGCAGCACAAAAATTAAGTAGATTTTAATTACTAGGCAATGCCACAGGGAGGAAAAAATGTTTAAGAAAAGTAACGGATATTATATACTTTAAATAGAAAAATTACTGTGGTCTTTCCTATTTATTATTTCAGTAAAAAGGCAGACATGTTAAATTTACAGGCAAGATTAAGATATATTTATGTAGGCTAAAACTTGGAATATAAGGAAGCAGTACTTTGGAGAGAGGCATGAACTCAAAACAGTTCTGGAACAAGACAGACATCCAGCTCGGTGTGCTCTAAAAGCAGGAACACCTCTTCCACCAAAACAGAATAGATGCAGAAGAATGACATTTTATCCCACATTTAATGCTGTGAAGTGGGAAGGTCCTGCAAGGCTGCAAACAAACTTCAGCAGTCACCTCACATTTTAAATGAGCTGAAGCAGCTGCCCTGGCAAAAGAAAGAGGACATCTTATACTGGAAGCTTCCAGAACATCCTCATTTAACTTGTTTTTTCCTCTTGATGGGCTACCTCTTCACAGCTAATTTAATGAGTTACATCAGGTCACAGCAGGTCAGCAGAGCACCAGAGCCAGCAGAAGGTGGGCAAAGGGGACTATGATCAAGGAAGCAGCAGATCCACAGCTCCCCTTTGAGGGGCAATGCCTCATTAAGCCATTGCTGCTACCTCCCCCTGAACAAGTCACAGCCTGAGAGTAGCAAGCTCCAGCTTAAGCACTGTGTCCTCCTTTGCATCTGAAGCAAATGTGGATTTGGGGCAGACATTCTGAGGTTTCCCTGACATACAGGTACGGTGAAAGACCATAGCATTAAAACGTTTAGACTTGCCCACAGACAAAACTGTATTTGGCATCAGATTTGTCTTCACTCTCTGTTTTTTCTTCCTTGTAAAAAAAAAGTTATTCCCACATCAAAGCTAAAAATAGAACAAACAAGTTATTTCTATGAATCCTAAAGACACAACCTAATTATTTTCTGATGTTAACAGTAAGAACACCCTTTCCCTCTTCACCTACTCTATGGGACGCTGTGCCTGTATGCGCAGCTTCACAGCAACAGAGAGCAGGGCAACTACTGCCATCTTGCACTCTCTTTCGTCTGTGGAAGGAGGACAGCGGGGTAGGATTTGTGGTTACAGCTCTTACCAGCTATAGGATCCATGGTTTCTCTATTGCTTGGAGAATATGAACTCTGAGAAGATGAAAGTCCACCGCTGGAACTGCTAGTAAAGTGCATGTTTGATCTACGGGCACGGGGGCCTCCCAAACCCCGGCCTGGGTGGAACATCCTACGTACATGCCGAACGCCACTGGATTCATCGTAGCAAGTTAAGAAAACAGAACTGATTGGCACTGAGTGTCAAATGACCATTAAAGGACAGTTGTTGATGGGTCAAATACTCAGGTGTACTGTTCCCGATTCATAAAGTAATGATTCAACTTCTGAAGCAAAGCTAAGGTACACTGTAGCTATGCTACAGGTCAGACTTGACAGGGATTTCAGTTCCACCTTCCCAATTCTTACACTAATTATAAAAAATAATAAAAACTTATACTGCAATTTATATCAGAGTAACTGCCAATTTATTTTTGACTTCTGTACTTCAAAGCTTTCATCCAAGAAATTTCATCACTTCAGTCCTTAAGGAAATGGTAGGTTTCTAGAGTATTCAGCACATCCATCACACCCCTTTGTTTCACCTTTTTTCTTATAGCCAAGGAAATTCCAGTTATGACAACGAAGCTTTTAATTGTCTTTTTTCACCTTTTCCCCCTATCAGATGCTTGTACTTTGTGTCACTTTTTTATAGGCTCTAATATAAATTTTGAAGTAATCAACAAATTTTAAGATTATTTTTGTCATAAGTTTAACATTCATTCCTCCAAGACAGTCCAGATAAGGCTTCTTCTTAAACATCAATATTATGACTCACTGGTGAAAAATGAAATAGCATAGGCTCTAATATTTTATTTTAGTGTTACTATAATTTAGCTCAGATCTCTTATCTCCTATGTTTTCTATTTTTATAATAGTACGGTTACCACTCATATGGTATCAATCTCTGTGCAAGGGGAGCATCCAATGTGCTTTTTATAAATAATAGTTATGAGGCAGAACCTCAGGATGTCATGAAGGTCAAGAACTGAAGACTGAAAGGAATGACCTGACTTACCATGGCAAGACAGAGCTTCTGGCCATTACAAGAAGACTTTACAGAACATTTGCTTCTTCCAAAACTGTTAGTTAAGCTACAGAGTAAAACTTAACATCTAGGGTGTAAGAGGAAAACCTCCCCAGCACAGAACACGCTTTGTTTAGTACAGAGCATACTGCACCTCTGAGTGTGCCAATTTTGGATGCTGCTGGAGATGAGTTGCTGAATCAGATGGACTATAGACCCTATTGCAGTTTGGCAAGCTTTTCATAACTAAACATGTTAGAACAGGACAGTATCTGGGGATTTTTCAAGCAGACACAGGACTCTGGGGTAACTTTCCCAATCACAGCTTTTAAAGTGTTTTGAGCTAAATGTCATTCTTTAAACACCAGGTAAGCATGCACTTGAGTCTTACCAGCTACACTAGACTAAGAAAAGACTTTGCAAATCTTACCTTGGGACAAACATTTAAACTGAATAGTCATGTGAGAACTATTTGCATGACTAATGCTGAAAAGATGTAGTTAATGAATTTTCAGATATTTTCCTGCTAAAATTTTCCTGCGTTTTAAAGAGTAGTCCATAGACTGTAGGAATAAATGACACACTTGCAATAGCTGCACAAGGTTTGTATTAAGAAACACATGCAGTGTTTTAGTACAGCTTTAGGAAAAAAACCCAAAAACCAAAATTAACCAAACGTGTTTAATTAATAGCTGGTGGATAAGGCCATCCCTTAGAACTGCAGCAGATCCAACAGTAAAAGCTCACCTCAAACTGCAAAATAAGTTTTTACTCCAGAAAAAGTGCAAGCCAACAGCCTTCTCTATCTCCTTTTTGGACATGAAGGTAATTACAGGGCATGGAAAATTGCTCTGTACAGCTTTGACTCCATATTCAGCAATATAATAGTGTATACCAGAGAGGGACGGTTCTTATTTCCTACACTGCCAGATCCTGAGTGAAAAAGGCAATTTTCCTTTCTTCCTGCCTTAGATCTCCCTGCTGTTAAGTAAGATGTAGAGTCTGACGTCAATCACTTTAAGACACTTACCAGGTTTTGGAAATCTGACACTGGACACCAACACAACAGAGTATAAGCAGGAAATTCTACAGGCATCACCTTTAATTGCTGGGCATTTTATTCCCAAATCAGATCCATTTTGGGATGACTGACACTGAAATCTTACTCTGTATTTGAAAAAAGATTGTCTCTTCCAGCTCAAACATTCCCTATGTAGAATTAATCTGATGGAATCTCTGGTACTAGGAGGGAGAAAATGCATCAGTAGCCTGATTTCTAACCAATTATCCTATTTCTGTAGGAAATTAATTTCATTCTGTAGCTGGGAAAATTTAAACTTCCTGTCTTACAGTTCAGCCGATGTTGGAAGCCCACAGTTAGAACTCTGGCACACTGCTATATAGTTATGTAATTCTTGTCAGAAAAAGCCTAATTAGGCAGGTGCTATGAAAATCTCCTAATTGTTACAATGAGCAGAGCTAAAACGACACAAATTACATCACGCATCAAACGACATTTCAGGGCTGTCCAAAGGCCCGGAAAGAGATAGTGGTCTGGAAGATACTCTCCTCTCATCAGTCTTATCCCAGCGTGACTCCTGGCTCTCATGGCCAGAGCCACTGTGTTCAGCACCCTGATTCTGCAATGTGCTGAGAGCTCTGCTCCTGTCCCTGAGAAAGGCAAGTACAGGTAACTGCTCTCATCTGACTTTGTACCGGTTTTTGTATTGCATTTTCATTGTTCGCCTTTCACAGAACAAACCTACACCCAAACTCCTTTACACTGATCCAATTATTGCACAGTAATTGACCTGTGCATTTAGTCTGTCCTGACCTTAAACTGTGTTAATGCCAACAAAGGTAAATGCAATCATAACCGAAGTGGAACCACCACTTCAAATGCTGTTTCCCTTCTATTAGGAAAGGGAAACTAACTAACTCAGTTTGATAGGGCTTGGATTTTTTTTCCCCAACTGCTGGAGCTTACATTATTCTTCGCTCCTTTCTAAAAAATCTCTGAACAGAAAAGCCACTATCAAAATTATAATCCTGTCTTTTTTTCTGTTTGTTTAAATGAGACAAAAAGGAATAATTCTGAGATTACTTACTATAGGAATGCTACATAACTTGCATATAATTAAATAAAAGCCCATACCAAAAGATATTTTATCAGTTAATCTTAGGGAGGAAAAAGTTTTAAAATGGAGACAAACATTCCTATAGCAAGGATGAAAAAATCCTAACAGTTCCAGCTCTTCAGCCATCAAGCACAGATAAAAGTCCATAACTGGCTGTTATGGTAACTGTAGGTCAACATCCTATTTCCAGAAGATCTGAAGGTTTTCTGAGTTGTATTACAAAATGCTAGTACAAAATTACAAAAACTACAAAATTACACTATTAAAAGATTGTGTTAAAAGTAGTTAAGCAAGTTTAAAATCTTTTGTTACAAGCAGCTACGCTTGAATCATCTTTATGTCATAAATACATGCAGCACTGAATCTTGATACATAAAACAGCATCAAGAGTAATCATGACGCAGGATAAAACAGTGTGAGTAAAAAAAAAACCTCTGTATGTCAAAATCCTTTAAATGGTTCCGCTGTTAGAGCAAAAAGCACTCTCAAATATACCTACAAGTCTGTGCACAGTCTGGCAACTACACATTTTTTAAACTAGCAGACAAACCTTCTTATTTTTGACATACATATCTTTAGCAACCTAAGTTCCATGAAATCCAGAATATGACCCTTGGACTACAAAAATCAAAGCAAGTCACCACTACTGCTAGGGGAAATAGTCTCGCCTCTTCGCCTCAAATTGGAAAGGATATTAAATCTCTAGGAGCTCTGTGTTCCAGTGTAAGATGAGCTGCAAAGTCATCTGTTACGTGATTCGGATCCCCTCCAGGTAATGCTGCACATATTGGACAAATCTGCAATGACAAAGCAAGGAAAAAACCCAACTTTGTAAATATTACAAGAAACAGAACTTGTTACAAGTCAGTCATTAGACATCAGCTCTTAACACCTTAAAATCACATTTTGGTATGGACAAACACCTGGATATCAACTTATTCAATAAATTCTTAAAAATTACTTAAGTGCAGACATTAATTTACTTATCTTTTACTTTATGAATTTCAGAATACTATGCTCTTACACTCAATTTGCAATGTCTTGAAAGTTAGTATTATGCAGGCCAATTCTGCCACAGACAGTAGAGTTGAATCATACAGGAATGCTATTTGCCTGCTTGACACTCATCCCAGCAGAGGAATCAGAATGAAACTGCCTGTATTTGCTAAGTGTCAGGCTGAGGCCATCCCATCCAGGCAGCGCAGGTCTGGCAGAGCAGGGCTTATCTCCACACCCCTCTCCACAAAAGTATTTTGAGAGCAGGTACTGAGGTCTCTCCTTGGTTTTGTTTTTTTTTTTTCTCTTCACAGTTTTTGGTTGGTAGATTTTGTTTGTTTTTTAAACCAAGTTTGTTTTATTTTTACTTAAGCAGGCAAACATTACCACTACTATTGCCATAATTATGACTTGCTCTTTGAATGACTCCACAAAAACAGCATCTTCCATTTTTCATGTGTATACTTAAACTGTTGAATGTAGATCTCAAAAGACTGTGAGCTTTAAGAACACCCATATAAAAGAGCACACATCTGTTGTACTCTCATGGTTGTGAAAACAAGGTTTTGAAATTTAGTTTACTGTAAAATCTCAGCTGCTTTTGACAGGAACTGCTGCATCTAATTCCACAATTTTAGTGGCCAGTTCTGAAAAGAAAACCAGGCATTTTATAAGCTTTTCACTACAACTCCTTCCCTCTTATTTTCAATGTTCAGTATTTCTCTCCACAGATTTTTTCACCACTACAGAAGCCAAGCCAGTGCACTACAGGGCATATTTTATCACAGCATAATATAATAAATACTCAGCTACACCAACATATCATATAGCTACCCTGTAGGGATATAGGAATTGATGTGCATTTGGACAGATGATTGTGAATTCCCTAAACTTCTTTACAGCTGCTTAATCTTCTCATACCAAGAGAACACAACATTTTCAAAGCAATCTTCTTTTATTTAAGCTAATCTGAGGAAGCAGAAACCCAACATAAGAAGAGCAACCCATTCCTGAAAACAAGAAATCACCATAAAGTTCTTTGTTAACATGACAGAAGTGTTATGAACTCCACATATTTGTGATTATAGTCAGACCTCAGAAAAAAACATCAGTTAAGAAAAAGTTATAATGAATATTGAGTAACAAGGAATCTAAGTATCCCAACCTTAATTCTACATATCAACTAGACTTTCAAGAACTCTTGACTAGGTAGAATTACTCAAGTACTGTTATGCACAAAAAACAATTTACTTACACATATGCTCTGAGAGAGTCAAAACAAAGACTGCTGGATAACTGATTAAGTGTGACACAGCTAAAAATCATTGTTCATTATAACATGTATGAGCAAATGGTGCAGATGAAAGGCACACGTTGCCAGAAGTTTCTCCTGAATTTATAAGTATTTGTATTAAGAAATCACCATGCAACCCTGAATGATGACTCTAAAAGCCTAAGTCAATCCCACTCACAGAGCTTCTGCCAGTTTCCAGAACTGTGCTTGTATTACCAGTACTTCTCCATTCACATACAAAGGAACTACTTTACGTTTACTTCTGTAACCTCAACAAGAGCCACTGGGATCTCAGAGGATGAACAGGAACATTGCGACTGTCTCAGACTGTCCATTTCATTACTACAAGAAAAAGCTATCCCTAGTTTTATAAACAAAGTATCATCAACCTAGTGCTTACAATTCATCTACAAGGAGCCTAGTTACTGCCTCCCCAAAGGTGAGAGAGCTGCTGCAGTGCAATGTAATAGCAGAATATTTGCATCTCTGTTATGAAACAAGACTGAAGAGATGGTATTTTATGAAGTCTAAGAACTTTTTTATTTACAGTGCTAGCAGGCTTCCAGTTGAACACTGCATTTTATCTGGACCAGCACAACTAATCTGAAACCTCAAACAAACAAAAACAATCATTATACTGATTCCCAGATTCCTCTGCCTTACAACTAACTCTGACCAGTGTCCCTGGACATTATATGGGTGAAGAAATACTGGTTCCTTACAAGAGGAAGAGAGCTCTTTGACAAGGAAGGGAGGCTTGCCCTTTAAGGAAGAGAGCAGCTGGGGTGCACTACAAGCACAGTCTGGATGGAAGATGACCCTATGGAGATTTTACATGTTGGAATTAAGAAGAGAACAGGCAAGGGGAATGTTATAGGGGCTGTCTACTATAGGCACCTGACCACAAGCAACAAGCAAATCAGGCCCTCTAGAGACACAGAGCAGCTGCCTCAACTTGCAGGACCCGATCATGGAGATCATCAACCACTCCAGTACCTGTTGGAAGGACAACACAGCCTGACTGCAAGCCAAGAAGCTCCCAGAGAGCACTCAGGGTAACTTCCTCCTCCAAGTGACAAAGGAGCACACAAGAAGAGGTGCTACACGGGACTTCCTAATTACCAACAAGGAGGGGCTCAGTCAGGATGTGAGGATCAAAGAAAGCCTTGGCTGAAGTGACCTTGACATAGTGCAGTTCAAGATCCTGAGGGCAGGGAAGATAAAAAGAAGCTCATGACTCTGGACCTCAGCACAGCAAACTTCAACCTCTTAAAAATACCTGCTCAGAGGAGTGCCATGGTGAACCTGGAGAGTAAAGGGGCTCCAAGAAAGTCTGTTAATACTGAAAAATCACTCCCCCACAAACTCAAGAGCTCTCTATCCCAATCCTGTGTAAATAAGCCTGTCTGGACTTAAGTGAGACCACTGACACTGCCTCACAGGATGCTCAAAGATAAATTGTTGATGCTGAGGTTGGATAAGCAGAGAGTAAGGTGGAGTAAAAACTGTTTCAGTGGATGGACTCAGAGACTGTTGATTACACAAAACTAGGAGGAATGGCTGATATGCTAAGGAGCTGTGCTGCCATTTAGAGTGACCTTAAAAAACTGAAGAAATGGGACAACAGGAAATTCATGAAGGAGAAGTACAAAGTCTTGCACCTGCGCAGGAATAGCCCCAGGATCCAGCACACACTGGAGGCTAGTCACAGGAAACATCGCTTTGCAGCAAGGACCTGGCGGCCTGGTGGAACCACGGGCGAGCAGTGTGCTCTTGCGGCAAAGAAAGCTGGCGGTGTTCTGGGCTACACTGAACAGAGAGCTGCCAGCAGGTTAAGAGTTGTCATCTTCACTTTAACCCAGCACCAGTGCCCAGTTGTCAGCTCCACACATGCACACACTGAAAAGAGCTCAGTAAAAGGTTACAAAGAGGAATGGAGGAAAGGCTGAGAAAGATGGAACTGTTCAGCCTAGAGAAGAGCACGGTAACAGGCAATGGATCTTAGGAATGTCCATGAATACCTCAAGGGAACCTGAAAGGATGATGGAGCCATGCAGTGATGGGATGAGAGACAGTGGGCACAAATTCAAACACAGGAGCTTCCTTATAAACATCAGGAAACACTGAAATATTTTTCACTGTGAGTATCACCAACCACTTAACCAGAGAGTTAACTGTGTTACTATTAAAGAACTGTCTGGACATTGTCCAGAGCAACCAGGTGTACATGGCCCAGCTCAAGATGGCTTCCACAGGTCCCTTTCAACCTCATTCAGCCTGTGATTCCTGCCTGCAGATACATAAAATTGTTGTACTTACCCATGCCTATACCTGAGAAAAATCAGCAGAAAGTAAACTTATCTGCATCACTCTAAATATAAAAATAGCAACATTTAACAGAAGAATTTTTTTGCTTATTCTTTGAAAAACTGGGGGAGAAAAGCCTTTAAAATATAAACTATTCCATCCATGTAAAGCTCTCTTACATCCCTAAAAATACATGTCTAAAATAAAACACATCTTTGGAAGGAGATACTCAAATGACTACAAGCTCAGTACCTAAACATAAACAACTGTCTGAAAGTTGTTAAACAACTTTCAACAACATTTAGAATCCATAATGTTTTCCTCTTTACTAGTCTTGTAACCCTTCAGCATCCCAGGAAGAGTACAGTACCCAAACAATTTTATGTGCACGCACAGTAAACATTGATCACAAATTCCAGATTCAAAACATTGCACAAACAGTAACAACTGTATTCAAGGATTAAAATGCTGTCCTTTACCATTGTTTGGAACAATGATACAGCAGTGTTGCAGACTGAGGCATAAAAATAAAAGTTTTGTGGGATTTCTTTTTTTTTTTACACATGTAACTCTTTCAGGATTCACCGGAGTAGCAGCTGTCAAGAATCACAACAAATTTAAGCTTTATGTGTGGAGTTCTAGAAGTCACAACTGTGAACAAGGGCATGTCAAGTTTAAAAACGCGGGATCTGTGAACACTCAGTGTTAGGAACATATCACTGACATCAAGTGGTGCAAATCAGAACTGCAATACCAAGCCAACCAACAAAATAAAGTCATCCAAACACAGAACTTTCAACAACTGACCTGTGCAACTGATTGTGAAGTAAACACCACCTGTGTTTTTAAGAAATATCGTAACACCTTTTGTCCAATTTTGTCTTAGAGTATAACAAATCTCCTAATACGGCAGTCTTTATATCAGGACAACAAAGAAAATCTCTAAAAGAAGGAAGCAAGCTCATTATATTATGATACCCACAAATCATAGAAGAATTTTGATTCTCAAATGTAGGTACTTTCTCTTCTGACAAAGCATTTAAATGAATACACACTTCAAGAAAGTACAGAAAGACACTTTTTCAGAAATTAGATATTTAATATATATTTCCACCATGAATGCAAGTTCTGACACATCTTACCACTTCTGTTGATGTTTCTGCATGCTCAGAAGTAACATGTTCTTGAAGAGATGTTTCCGTATAACCCATTTTCCCACAATAAGGACAAGTGAAAGACTGTGGCTGCTCTACAGAGAAAGCTTCTCCACCATAGTACAAGTCTGAAACAGGAAGAGATTAAACAGAGGTTACTTTAAAGCAGTATCATCATAAATTCTCTTCACCTCAACCTCTGTTTATAAACATATTCCACTATAACCTTGCTAAATAATGTTTTTTTCACTGAAATGGCTATATTCAGGAGGGGTCAGTTACTGATGAAAAAAACCAGAGACTACATTTAATTTTCATTAGCACACATAACTTAATCTTCTAATATTTACTAGAAAAAAAAGACTTCCATCATGATGCTAGAGACTGACAAACTTTCACTTTTCAACCACTGTTCTTATTCCCACACACAGTATCAACTATGGTATTTTTCAATCATAAGATGAAATTTCAGAAGCTGAACTCTTGACAAAAATCTCAAATTTGGATCAAAATTTAGAAGTCCTTGGTGACACTGACTGTCAGTATTTATGCAACAGCTGAACCACTGTTTTGCAGTATTTTCTGAAATGTGTCAAATATGTAACATAGAAGTTTGATAGTGAAAAAGAAATCTGGGTACCTGTTACACACTGGCTTCAACTTTTAGGAACGTTGAATGTAAGAACTTCTGCACCACTGATGAAAAGTAGGCACTTTTAAGTTGCTAACATAGAAGTTCCCCAAACTTTAGATGAAAATGTATCAAGCCATGCAAGAAGAGAACATTATTCTCTCTCATCCTCTGCAGGTATTTTATATTTTACAGGAAACATGAATAAGCTTCTAATTCACACCAATATTTTAGAAAAAAACCAAAAACAACCAAGCAACCAACCAAAAAACCCCTAAAAATCAACCAAACAAAAAAACCCTCTTAAATATCAGATTGCTTAAAAACCTATACCTATGAAACTCACTGAGAATGAATGAATGTATTTTCAAATAAGTTGGTATTAACAGTACCAACTCCAGCTCCACAGCTGAGCAAAGGGCCCAGGGCCACAAACCATCTGGAGAGAGCTGTAAATAGATGAGCACACACACACACAGAGGTATCTTTTCCTTAGATACATTGTTAGCTCAATCCATATACCAAGAATTTTGGCAGTACATACAGTTCTATCACGAGGGGGGAGGTTTGAGAAGACTGTCAAATCCTGTGTTGTTCCTTGTTTTCAAGGAATACAAAAAAAAAAATTATTCACTAAAAAAATAATCTAAGTTCTTTGCAGTCTCCTGACTGTACCTCTGGCCTGCTATCCCACTCATACCTCCTTTCACATTCTTCTCGTAATATACATTACACATACTTGAGAATGCCAAACAAATATGCCTTCCCCTAGAAAAAGAAATATTAAAAAATGCGTAAAAGTTAAAGTTGGCAGATCAAGGTATTTTTCCTTTGTAAATTTATACCTCCCTTCTTTTTTCCTCTTCAACTTTAATCTCTCTTACAATCAAAATCTCTTCTCTAATGTGAAATACAGATCACCAGGCAAATTTTCCTTTAAATTAAAATCTAAGTTAAAAAATTAAGGCTGGTAATCAAGTAGTCTCATAAATCTATGTGTCTGATTTTAGCACTAAAGGTACTGAATGAGTATTTCTCCACCTGTTTTGTTTTTACAAGCCCATAAAAAAATCCTAAAATTATGAACAGTCACGTCCTTGACTACGAAGGGGTCCTTTGCTAATGAAGGTAACTAAGAATTAGAGGCACTACGGGAAGAAATGAAAACACCACTGAATCAAGGATGAGAAGATTTAAAAGTTAGAAATGAAGTTAGCAAGATAAAAGTAATATATCTTGATTAAGGGACTTAAACAAGGGGACTAGAAGAAGAAACTAGCAGTTTAATTATTAGCAGATGAATATAACTGGAGTAGCTAGAGCAAAGACAATATATCATTGACAATATATCACAATTGATCCAGTTATGTTTTTTAGAAGCAATAGGGAGTACACGTAGTATTGTGAAGAACCAAGAACAGAAAACGCACCTGGCCTCTGAGATAATGGGAACCATGAGAGGGAGCTTGGACCATGACTTGGAGGGTCAAGGAGCCCTGGCAATGGGACAAGGTAAAGAGGAAGACGACTGACTTCATCNTGGCACTTCTGTGCATCACCATGCCTCCATGGCTGCAGAAATGAAGCAACCTCCAACTGTGTTATTGTTTTCATTTACTAATCTATCAGTTTAGAATGCAGGGACCACAAGATCACAGAATTGTCTCTTCTGACCACAAAGAAATCTTTCAGATATTAAAAACTTGGTTCATTTCAAAGACAAAAGCAGAAGTCCATAATTCCCCAAACTCCTCTAAAACTCTACAGCCCTCTGTTCAAGATGTCTAGGAAGACAAGCAAAAGTATTTAGTAAAAAAAGTAAAACCAGATCCCTCTAGGACAGGATTTGTGACCCATATTCCTTATCAATTAGGGGAAGACTACAACGGAGTAGAAGGATCAGACCACTGTCTGATGAGGACCCAGCAGTAGTTTATGAAGTCACTTTTCAAGCACAACCGTGTTTATACAATATGGCTTTTCCTTGGTAGGGAAAAAACTCCAAGAAAACAACCTGAATTAAATGTGAAAATGCAACAAAAAATATCAGCAGTTTTGCTTTTTTATCCATCTATAGCTACAAAAGTTCAATGTATACTTAATATCAAAATCTAACTAGCACATTCTTAAAATTGGTAGGAGCTTAGCGACAAAACAGAAATATCACAGAATTCCTTAGATAAAAATCAATCTTTCAAAGAGCCATCTGATTCAGGACTACATTTTCTAATAGCTGGTACTTTTTGTTAAGACATAACTCTTTTACAAGGGTACACAGGTGTATGGAATTTCAGTTTCACTTTTCTTCATATAAGTAATGTAATTTCAATGTGATATATACATATACATAAAAATGTTGGTATGACACAAGTTGTAGTGTATTTATTTAACGTTCCTTAATGTTTGAAGAACCCAAATGGTGGCAACCCACCATTTAACAAAACAAAGTACATATGTTCTTGTGTCACTTATCAAGCAGCCATATTACCCTCAAAGCTGATCCAGAGTCCTGTTCCAAACAAAGTATGATGCTCAGACTTAGCATGATACACATTTAGCACACATATCTTGTTCTAGTGTGTGGAAGAAAAAAAACAAACCCCACAAAGTCTGAAGCTGAATTCTGGTGAATCCAGACAATCCCACACTACACATTATTTATGGTCCCCATTTTTCAATCAGTTTGCTCTGCCTACGTAGGAATTGGGCACAAAAGGTGGC
The DNA here is from genome assembly GCA_013400315.1 of Bombycilla garrulus. Taxonomy (NCBI): domain Eukaryota; kingdom Metazoa; phylum Chordata; class Aves; order Passeriformes; family Bombycillidae; genus Bombycilla; species Bombycilla garrulus. The sequence continues at coordinate 17,444 of VXBU01019136.1, forward strand.
AGGATCTTCTGTCACACAAGCAGCTCAGCTGACAAGTGAAGGCACTTCTGAATCAAGGCAGGTTCTGTACTTCGAGGAAAGCAACACCATATGATTTTGACAGAGAATCCTACTAACAATTTGTATTACTTTCTTTGTTAGTATAGCCACTTCAAAATGATGTGGTAGTGGGCAGGTCACATGCTTAGACCTCAAAACATCCTAACAGTTTAAAATACTTTTTTAAGAAAAAGGAAACTAGGACATTTGCTGTGAACTTCTCCATTGTCCTGATACATTGATCTACAAAGACCACAAAAGTACAGTGGCTGCCTGGTAAGCACATTCCTGTTCCTTAACACAGGCCTAGTACAATTCTAGTCTTTGACGCCTCTGAAATAAACTTATTGGATTTGTGCTTTAAAGGCCACTTCTAATTACATATGAACTTCATACTTTATTTTAAGCTCTGTCCCTCTTACAGCAGCATATTACTCTTGGTGTGTGTTGAAGCATTTTTTATGGTATCTCCTGTGGGAGCTGTGGAACAACAGCACTGCCTTAGTTCTGGATCCCATCTTGCTTCAAAATTAATATGTATAGGTTATATACTGACTCCTGAAAGAGAAATATGGTAACCAGATGGTGCAAGAGCTTTTTATTTATTTTCAGTGTTCTAAAAACTAGCTCCTATACTAGTCCAAATCTCAGGGAAAAACAAAATCAAAATGTGTCTAGTTGAAAAAAAAACCATCTTCTTGGAGTATATTTTGCAGCATTATTACGGTACCTAGGAACGCTAAAAACCAATCATAACTTTCATGGAGGTAAACAATACGTGACTTCTATGCTGAACGGATGACCCATGTTGTCAGTTGTCCACCACAAGCAACCTGGTTGCAACTCCAGGCAGAGTACTTTCAGTGAACTCCCCAGATACTCCCATTTAAACAGTGCTGCCAGAGTGGTGGTGGGATTTAATGGTGGGGTCTTATCATCAGCAGATGGATTTTGGGCAAATGACTCACTGATCCTCATGTGCACTTTTAAAATCAGGAAAGTGACAGTGACTTCCTCTGAAGTGCTTGCATCAGTTTTGCAAGAGAAAGATTCCCCACGCTGCCTCCTTTTCCTTGAATAAAATACTCATTTTCCATTACCTGTCCACTTTTCTCCTTATCATAAGCAAAAACTGGAAGCTTACTGCTATTAAAATATTTTCATACCTTTGAAACAAACCTGTCTACAGATAACAGCACTGAAGTCGTCAATAGCCAAGCAGACTACAATTCACACGCCTAGCCACACTAATAGCCTTCCAAGTTTGTGTTTCTAGTAACATCTTCCTTTCTTAAGAAAATTCCCTACTCATACTGTCACATATTTTAAACATTCTCCTTTTCATTTGACTTCTCACATCACCAGGAAACTACTGAAGACTTTATTAGCCCTGTGCTTGTGCTGGTTTCAGCTGGGATAGAGTTAATTTTCTTCAGAGTGTGAAGTATGGGGCTATCTTTTGGATTTGTGTTGAATATAGGGCTGATAATATCAAGATGTTTTTGCTACTGCTGAGCAGGGCTTATACAGAGCCAAGACCTTTTCAGCTTTTTGCACTGCTACAATAGTGAGAAAGTTGGGATGCATGGGAGACTGGGAGGAGACACAGCCAGGACAGGTCACTCCAATTGACCAAAGGGAAATTCTGGACCATACGACATCATGCTCAGGATATAAAGTGTATGAAGGGGGGAACAAGGAGGAAGAGTGAACATCATTTGGAGTGATGTTGTTTGTCTTCCCAAGTCACCACTAGGCATGATGGGGCCCTGTTCTCCAGAGATGGCTGAACACCTGCCTGCCTGTGGGAAGCACTGAATGAATTCCTTGTTTTGCTTTGCTTGTGTGCATGGTTTTTGCTTTCCCTATTAAACTGTCTTTGTCTTAAGACAAGAGTTTTCAGCTTTTACCCTTCAAATTCTCTCCCTGATTCCACTGATGATAACTGAGCAAGTAGCTGTGTGGGGCTTGGCTGTCAGCTGAGAATAAACCACAACAATACTACTCAATTTTACCCTTGAGAGCATTTTCTTCTCAGATACTAATATCTAACCTTGGTGATTTTTTAATATCCACTACTATAACTACCCTAACAACCCTAAACCAGGTAATTTTAGACTACTTCTACTATTTATTACTGATTTACTAATAAAATTTAACACTTCCAAGCACCTGGATTTTTACATGTTCCTCAAGTCACATGATCTCCTTGGCCTCACAAGGCCCTCCGAAAAAACACCAGTTTCTTCAAGCATCTGTACAATACTGTAACGTGCATGCCTTTATGTGTATTCTACAGGGAACTCTAAAATCAAAACATTTTAGGAACAATGTCACAGGTCTTCCTGAACTCTAAGGAATATGTCATTTACAAATTTTCTCAATTCATTCTTCACTCTATAAGCTTATAAGGTCAGTAGTAATTCAGCGCCATCAGACTTTACTGCAGCTCACAATTTCGTGATATTATTGTTCTGCAGAGTTAACCAAACCAGAAGTTGTACTGTACAGCTGAACTGCAGTATCTTCTTTCCTGATACTGGTTGTGTGGAAGCAATACTTGGATACCAAACAATATGAAATTTATAGACCTTGTTTTCTTATTCTCATTTAGAGAATAAGCAGCACAAACACCAAGCAATATAGAAGTTGCCCTTCGAATCCTATTATCCATCTCAATACTTTATTGTGAACCTTCTTCATGTATACTTAAATAGTAAAAAATAACCCCTCCGTGTATCTTACAACTTACACACATAAAAGGCATTAAGCCAAAGGTAAGCCAAGCTTCACGAAACAAAACATAATTCTTAGCCATTCTCAGTTTCTGATTATAGGCATTTTTTTAAAAAAAGTATAGTTCAGAAAAAGTTCTCACTGCAGTACACGGAAATCTTTGACATTTAATGTTAGCATGTTTCAGTCTTTTTACTCCTGTGATTAGTATTTAGTACTTAGAGCAATGCTGTCCTTTTAGTGTTTAATATCCAAAAAAACCTGCTGCTAACATGTTAAGAAGTTTCAACTGTGCATTTGAAACAGTGGCCTCAATTCCCAATACTGTACACAGAGGAATAAAGAAAAACCTGACAAGAAACAGGCAGAGTTAAAATAGGGCCATGTATTTTTGAAAATACACTGAATTATTTCCTTTCAAACCACAGACTCCCATGATCTGGACTTCTGAAGTCATGACCAGGCAGTCTCAGGGCAAGAGGAGTCCTGAGAATTGGAAGAAAATTGAAGACAACTACATATAAAGGTTGTTTTAAGAAACTGCATGTTTCGCTACATAGCTATTCTCTAAACTTTAGACTAATAAAGTATAGCTTCTACTTCTGTTCTAATCAAAAAGGTAAAGAAGTTAGGACTTCAGCTTTTGAGAACTCATCACATTTAAAGGATTCAAAACATGAAGATTACAGCTGCAATCACTAGGAAAAAATACTGAAATGCTAGTCCCGTGTGTTTGACATCAAAAGAAAATACATGTGCAGCATCAGCAACATCATAGAGCAGTGGATTGTCACAAAATCATTTCTCACAAGTTACAACCTGTTTCAACTACAGTGCAATAGAAACAACAAACTGGATAGGACACAAGAACAACTATTATTTATTTTAAATATTGACAAAGCTTTACAGTTAGAAATAACTCTTGGATTAGGAGATCTACAGAGGAATTCCAATACGACTACATGCTAGTCCTTACCACTAATCTCTCACTCACTGCAGCCCATCACTACCATTCCTATACTTACAGTCTCACAAAAACCACAAATTAATGACTTCCTACAAAATCTCACCAGGATTTTTCTTATGCCTGTAGACTGGGGCACTTTTAACAGTAGTCACTGTTATTAAGTATATCTTGGTCTGGTAATCTGCTGTAATCAGACCAAAATAAAAAAATCAGAAATACATATGCATCAGATAAAAAAAAAAAAGTTCCTCTATCAAAGAAAACATGCCTGCTTACTAGAACTCAAGAATTTGGCCCTTATTTTTAGTGCGCTAATGGGGGAATTGATTAATAATTACAAACATGAAAAGCAGCATTATGTTTGTGGACATAATATAGCAACAAATTATTGGAGTTTGAAATTATCACTTACCAAAATCTACTCTTGTTAGTATGCACTGCATTGGATGGTCAGTTGTATGTCTTGTTGTTGTTGCACCACTCTCATAACAAGTTGCACACAAATCATAATCATAGCAAATTAAACACTTGTATCTGCGACCTCGAAAATTTCCTTTTAAACATGCATCACAGCTGACACCTGTAAACAAATAAAATTGCTTTAAGACAGCAACAAACGCACTTTTTTTTTTTTACTGAGGAAGATTTGTTGCTATTGCCTCTCCATAACTAAAAAGAGCCAACCATTTCTGATGTGTGCAGCTGACACGAGACAGAATTTTTAAATGCATTTGCGTCTTTAAAAGACAGCACTCTCCCAAAATTAGGATCTTGAATTCTTGAAGTAAAGCAGACTCAAACACCTGAAATAATAACAGGCTAAGTTATAAAAGCTCTTTGGCTGCATCTTCCTACAGACTTTACCTCTTTACCTCTTAATGCTGACTGGTATTTTAACTGTTCAGTCAGGAATTGTTCCACTTTTAAAAGGTAAACTGTGTAATAGCTGACTGAGAGTAAAGAAAACCAACAACCAAATCAACCACTGCCAAAAACGTACTAGCCTTCCAGCCCTTAATTCAACACTTCCTAATATGTTAATTCTGAATAACACTATAGCCAGACATTTAATGTGTAGAAATCAGGACTTTTTCCCATGTTTTTTTAATTTAGTTTGCATCAGTTCTCTCCACTGTATTTCTCCCTTAAGCTCATTCTGTGCAATGTAAAGTAGCGCGTATCTGAGAAAGGCTTTATAGCTTCAAGAAGTTTTCACTTTTCTCTGTATGGATTCAATTCTCTCTGGGCTGCCTGGTGAAGTGCAGAAGTGACATTGTCTTGTAACCTGTGAAGACTAACACAAACGTCATTCAACTGCAGCGGCAATTTAGAGGGCCTTCAAGAAAGAAACCAGTGTGTACAACCAAGGCAGGATTTGGATCAACACCTTCTTTCAGCATCACTTAAGATTTCTTCTTCAAAGTCTGGTAGAAGCACAGACAATTTTACGGCAAAGTGCCAAAACAAAAGAGTAACATTAGCTATATTCTTATTTTTTTTTAAGCCTACTTGTCAGAGGACTGGTGTGAG
>VXBU01019136.1:32034-44867 GCA_013400315.1 Bombycilla garrulus
GCCACAAGAGGACTGGTATTCTTGTGGGGGGATCTATGGCAAAGGCAGGAGGGACTCTGCTCTTCCTGTTGGGTTGGGGAAATGATTGTTCAAGGGGTGGATTGACTGAAAATCCTAGGTTTTGTCTTTTCATGTGGTTTTGGTGGGAGAGTGAACTGTAGATGGGGGGAGGATGGATGTTTTGAAAGTTTCCTTCTGGTTTCTGGTTTTTTTTTCCTTCCTTTTAGTATTAGTTAATAAAGTTTCTTCTTTATGCTTTAAGTTGGGTGACTGTGCTCCTTTTTTGGTCCTACCTCACAGCAGAAATTGAGAAAAATATATTTTCATGGGTGCACTGGCCTTTGGCCAGTGTCAAACCATGACACCTTTACATTTACAAACTAACTTACAAGCTCTGTTCTCCACTGCCCACTAGGCACCACTTGAACTCCACATAGAAAGGTGGTTTTCACCCACTAAATGGCAGCGCTTCTTCAAGTTCTCCAATTTTTACGAGCAAAATCACTCATCCTCAAACTTGTATCTTCTGCAACTAATACCTTCTTTAAACATGTACATTGTTTTTTAAGATTGCCTCACTGCACACTCACACACTGCCTCAATCCACACTGCTGGATTTTAAGTTTGATGTGTGTAAAATATGCAGCCACAAATACAGCAAGTCTCCTTGTCTACACATAGCTGTACGCCAAGATTGGGTATGAGCCTGATACTCCTTCCATTTCCCTTGACATCTTCCAGGTGATGTCACTGGGATGCATGGATGAAGAGACATCTTCAACTTGTTCAGTGGAACACCACGTCTACAGTCATGGTACAGCTGTTATTTTAACAGATTTTCCAAGCTCTCTATTGATGGTTGCAACACTTCAGCTATTACAAGACAGTAAGTATTGGCTACTTTCCTTCCAGGTTCTTCTGCACATGCTAGAGTTGGCAACTACCTTACTTCATCTTAGAGACACACCTCTAAGCAGAGCAGTCAAACTCAGAAGCAACTCAGAACTTCTTACCTTCACAGAGTTTATGATTCTGTAAGACTACACATTTTTTCAGGATGGAAGAGGTATGCCAATGCACTGAAATGCTGTCCACATAAAATATATTTTACAGCTAAGAGTTTTGTAAGGGTTTCTTTGATTTGCAGACATCTTCCAGTACAGACCAAATGTTTTCAGTAACAGACCCAAATGTGGTAACTTAGAGTCTATGGTACGGTCAATAGTGAGTCCATTTTTTTTGTATACAATTAGAGGATGCCTACAATTGTTGCAAAAGGGAAACAAAAGGACCCAATTATTTACACACAACTTTTTTAGTCTTCTTTAACCCTAAGGCTTGCTCAGTCCTGAATTCCTGAATTCCTGAATTCAGATTTCCTCTGCAGTTTCTAATTTCTGAGATATCCCTGAGTCCAGCAGCCTCTCTAGAGTTTTTCAATTAACTAGAACAAACTACAGTTTGCTATACACTGCCAAGATCTCCAAATGCTCAGCACTGTGAAAGACCATGCAGGAAACGCCATCTTACTCATTAGGGACTTTAATTCCAAGTCCTATTACACAAGTTAAGAAAAGTGTCTGGTTTCTTGGCAAGTGATAATTTTTGAAGAAGGACATTTAGAAGGAAGGAATAATAGGTTTGGAAGAAGCTCAACACAACATTTAATGCAAAGATGACTAGAGCGTTCGTCAGCACATGACTTGAAATACTTCCTCTGAAGAGATACACCATGGCACTTCTCAAAGTTAGAACCTGGAGTCCTGCACCTCATTCAATTATCACCTTGGAGTACTTCAGTTGTGGCTAAATAAATGTATTCTGGTATGCAATTCCCAACAATCCATTCCTTCATTTTCTGGTCACTTTCCCTTAATTCCTAATGCTTCTAGGAACAAAATATTTTAACTGAGCTTCGAGGCACAGCAAGAATGATACCTCTCAGTAACTGGCTCCAATACTTAAGAGGTGGATAATATTCTAACAAACTATGAGAAAACCCAAAACTTATTAATATCCTCCAGTCATACTTTTTTTTAATGTGACATGATTTGAGAGTTTGTATCTTGCAGATTCCCTGCTTCTAAAAAACCTTCAGACAGCAATCTGAAAGAGCACAAGAACATTATCAATAGCAACCTCTACCAATACAGATTTGACTAGTAACAGTCAATTATTCAATTATCTGCATTATAAAGACAAGTTTATATTCTAATGAATCTTTACTTGATATATCTTCATTTACAAAGCCATTCTTCTACAGCAAAATCTCAAGCTGTTTTCTCTGCTCACTGCAAATGTCTTTCAGAATAAGGAACATTATATGTTGTCAGATCCTGCCTGGCATTTCACAGGCCTTATGGCAAATAACCTTGGAAAAGATACCTGCAGATCACAGCACCCATTCTTTCTGAATTCAGGAAGGCAAATAGGCTTTTATTCATCTTCATAATTTTCTAAAATTGAAGATAACCAAGGGAGAAGAGAGCTGAAAAATGTGTCTGACCTACTCCTGAGTCAAGACATTCTGCAGTTTCTACTCCATCTTCTTAAACCTGCAAGGTATCTAATTAACATAATCAACAGGTCATGGTTAACAGCAGAAGTAACTGACTTCCACCTGTTCAGCTGGAGATCAAACTACACTTACTGACATTTTCATCTTATCAGAACAGTATAAATGATAGTGGGAAAGAGGTATGGAACTAAAATCATATGAGCGATCTCACGCACATCTAGACTGAAAAAGCTTAGTCATTACATAGAAAGCTCTGAATTCTCTACAGCATACTTTTGCGATGCTTAGGTGTCTTTCTTCAAGGACATCCTTGAAATCTCTTTCCCAAACTTACCTCCTTTTCCACAACTAGTTTTAAAGAGTCTGCTTCGGACATGTGAAAAGCAATACTAGCAGTAATTCAGGGGCTGAAGTTAGTGGCCCTATTTACTCTCAGAAAGTAAAGACAACTTTGGAAACTGCAGTGGCACAACTATGTCAGTCAAGATGGGACCTTTGTTCCAGCACTATTACTCTTGGTGAAGTTGCTCTCACAGACCCACTTCATGAGTGGATCATAAGCTGCTTCTCACTACAGAGATTTTCCACTTGCAGAGATAACCCACACAGCTTGCATGCTGAAATACACGTAACAGCTGTACAATAACCACCATTTGTGTCAGTGACATCTCAGCATTCCTACATTAAAAGCATATGCAAATGTGCAATAATTAAAACATTTGCTTTGTTGAGCAGAAGTGATGTGATGGTATGTATCCTGATCAGAGAGGCCTTTGCGCCCAAACCACACATTTCTTCAGAGTTAATTTTGTTCTATCATGAAAGGAAGTCCAGCTGACAAGGGTTTATAATCAAGACTCACAGCAGTTTAAAATACGTTCCAGGTAACAATGATTTCTGAGCATGTACAGCTAATACACACACATACACACGCACACAGAGGTAAATATGCAAAAATATATTTCCAGTAAAACTGAATGTCGATTCTTACCAGAATAATTTATTTGGAGATAAAGACAGAAATTACTGACAATCACAAAAGAGGCCCCTACATGACTGTACACTAATATATTTGTGACACTGAAAATCATGTATAATCTACTGCTGCTGGAGCTAGGATATTTGAGATACCTATCAAGTACCCAGAGTATCACCTGTTCAACAGCTCACGGAACTGCTCTCCAACCAGGAACCTCGAGGACACTGCTATTCATCTGCTAAGTAATTCTAATATTGTTCTAGGCACACACCCAGGTGTTTATTTCCACAAGCTGCCATGAAGTTCCTCCCATACCATCAAGCATTTAGAAAGCAATCCTGTTGGTCTGAAAACTGGTCTGGAAATTAGTTTTAACATTACAACCCTAATATGAATATTGGTATTTTCATCTGTCACATTAATTTCTGCTGATTTCTACAGTGTTTTTACACAGATTTCACCTCATCCTTTCAGATTTTTAGAGTAAATACAGTCTCACAGAAGGAGCCATTAGAAATCACCTTCAGTCAAGAATACTGGCTGCTTTAGTATCAATAAGCTAATACTAAATAGCACTAGGAATCAACTGTTACTGAAAAGTTTTGTAAACAATGACTGCTCAAGAAATAATTAAATACATCAGCCACAACTTAGTAAAACTTTCACTACTAAAGGCACCTCATCAGCCAACAAACAAAACCAAAACACAAATCCATCTCTGTCTGTCTGTCTAAAACCTTTCCAGCTACAGCTTTTTTTCTGAAATAAGTGAGGGCAGGTTATGCACCAAGAAACACCAGAGCTTTGGTTTTCAAAGAGGCACCAAATTTGTATTGCACTTGCACCTGACAGGGGTTACAGCTTCCCAAGGGGGTGCTGAAAATCCCAGCCCAGAGCACTCAAAGGAGGAAAGTAGGAGATGGAAAGCACAAGAAGGGAAAAAAAGGATAGTGGCAACAAAGTAAGAGGGTAAAGGATAAGAGATCAAAGACAAAAAGAAAGAAAGCAAAGATAATTTATCCTACCAGAGACAGCACCTCTTGTCAATCAAGACAAGAAACATTGCCTCCCAAAAAGAATCTGGCACCAGGAAGTGGCAGAAGGGGAAAGACCAAATCTGACCTGAGGTAAGAAAAAAAATGCAGTTATAATTATTTTTTGTAGAACTTTGTCTGTTGATTCATCTTACTTTTGCAGTGTATTTTTTAAAAACCTTTCTTGATTACTATTTTTCTTCATCTGGATTCTGTCAGTGATGACAGTGGGATGATACAAATCAAATGCGGAGCAGGATCAATAGCATTTTGATAAAAATGGGAATCAAAGAAAAATTTTAGTAATATGGGGAACTGTCATGGTTTGACACCAGCCAAAGGCTAGTGCACCCATGAAAATATATTTTTCTCAATTTCTGCTGTGAGGCAGGACTAAAAAAGGAGCACAGTCACTCAACTTAAAGCATAGAGAAGAAACTTTATTAACTAATATTAAAAAGAGGGAAAAAAAAAAACAAAAAACAGAAGGAAACTTTCAAAACTGGGCCAGGGCAAGGGGCATCGCTCTTCCTTTCCATCCTCCCCACCACCGGCCGGGATATCTCCCTCAGGAGGGGCTCCCAGCACGGCCNTTAAATTTGGCCCACAATTGGTGTTGCACTGGGCTCATGGGAAATCCACAGGCACACCTCACTTCCAGGGGTGGCTACTTTCCTGCCCACCAAAATGTCAATCAATCTCAAACCAGCACAGGGACATAGCACGAAGTGATAGCTGCAAAAAAGATATGCTAGTGAAATGTCCCAATGAGTAAAAAAGTTGGAAGAATAGACTTAGAACTATAAAACTCACTGCAACAAGTACAAGGTTGCAACAAAGAAATTTGGAAGAATGGACTTAGATCTATGAGACTGCAACAAAGTACAAGACAACTAATTTCTACCTGCAGGAGACTTTCCTGACTGCCTATTGGCAAGACAAAATCTACACCTGATACCCCATGTGCACATGGGAGAAACATCACAGTCTCTTGGGTCCAGGTTCCAAGTTTATTGCAACAAAAAAGTTGTACCCAGCTCTCCAGCTGAAAACGGGGTGACTTTTAGAGACAGTCTCCTAGAAGCTCCAAATAAAGCAAACACAATAGAAAGAACTAACACAAACATGAAATTCACTGCAGGGTGACAAATGAGCGATAAAAAGGAACGCTCATAAAAAGCAAATCATAGACTAAGCCTAAATTTTTTTACAAATAGTTAAATATTAAAAACATAAGAAAATAAAAATTCCATCAAGTAAATCCATCCATCCTCCCTCTATCAACTTATTCAAACTACATTCTCAGAACAAACGTGGCAGGTAGGGTGGAGTCATTTTTCCTAATATGCCAGAGCCTCCAGTGACCTCTTCTAGTCACACTTAAAAATTAATTCCAAACTAGAACAAATAACTTCAAGTGGTAGAAATAAAGCCATTACCTGCACACACCTTTATTACACAATTTTAAGGCTTCTGTGATGCTGCCTCAACATTTTTACTTGGCACAGAGCTCATTTCTAAACTTAGTAAATGACAATAAGCCACACAAAACTTTTCAAGTTGATCTGAAATGAAACATTGGGTTTACACATATTTTCTGAAACAGTGAAACTAACGAGCTTGTCTCTAGGCCTCACACTGAATTCCAAATGTTTCTACTTTCCTGTGTCAAAATGCTACACTGAGAAAAAATGTGGATAACCACTAGGACTAGATATACAGAAAACTATTGGAGCAAGTTCAAACCAGACACTCAAATGATGCTTAAGGGAAAGGGAACTAAGATTTAAGATCTTTGACAACCACGTTTGAATCAGAAGTAGTTAAAATACTTGGAGCAGAAAGTTTAAGATAAAATTCAAAGTTTTAACTGTTAAATCTGGATATGATGTAGTTCCAAGAACAATCAATAAAAAAATCTCCATAATCTCATCACTCAGTGTATGAAAAAATCAGTTCAGTTTTATTCCTCCCCTTGAATTAATGAGATTTCTTCTTGTATTTGAAAAGGGAGATCACAGATTATCTTTTATCCAGTGATACCTTTCTTTCAGATTCTCTATCAGCCTTTCTAAAGCAAACTTCTCTTCAATTTCTGTCCATGCAGAAATTCCCCTTCACACATCCTTACATCCTGAGTCATTAACAGAACTCTGAGTTTTCTGAACTGCTCACAGCACCTTAATAATGTTAATAACATTGTTTCTGTATGACTGAGCAACACTTCTGCACCTAGCAAAAGTTTTGTATACCACTTTTTCCATTATGTCTCCATTTTTAAAACCTACAGCTACCAAATCACTCATCTGTTGTAAATCCTATAGAGGGGAAAAACAGATTGTATGTGGAGGATTTAGTCCAAATGATTCCAGGAACAAAACCCATGAAAGCTCACTACCTTACTCACATTAAAATATACGTATCTCTAATATCAATCTATGGTCAGAATCTATCAGATGTCATCTAACACAATTATATTCCTTTCTTAAAACATACCAGCTTACTCTGTGCACCGGTACATAAAATGTTCAGTAAACAATGGAAAAAATCCTTGTCGGCTTTGTCCTTGGTCAGCCTGAGCCCTCAGTTACCACACAGTTCCAAGAAATTTACACTGACTATGAATTTTCTCCTGCCCTCTCTGCATACATCTTATCTACAGCATTTCAGTGCAGCCCAAACATCAATGAATTAACTTAAACAACATTTCTAAGCAAGATCTCACTTCTCTTGAAATAAGAGGGAAACCATAGCATGTGAAGAATAAAACTCTTAAGTCTGCTGAACTCAGTCATCCAATCTGAGATGCAAAAGGATAGATTTTTAAGAATTCTTGATTTTCTACAACTGTATGTTTTTTCAAAGCTCACTGCTCAGGTAAGACAGCTGCAGGTGTGAATTCTCAAATCCGAAAATCCCAAACCAGGTCTCCATAAGAAACAAAAAGCTAACAGTTACCTATGAATTCCTGACAACATAACTTACCTAGCAGTTCACGTGGACTGCAACAGAGGACAGGACAATTGATCCAGCTTTCCACAACAAAGCTCCGCTGTCAACACCTTGGCCATCCTTTCTTTCTGTAATTCCTGTAATTCTCTATCTGCTCAATTGCACTACACTTCCAAACACTGAGTGGTGGTCTAACACAGAGAACCTTCCTGCACACCCTAAAGAATGCAGGGTGGTGTGGAGTAAGTAATATGCAGCTGTGTACAAAATAAAGATCCTCAAACGAGGTTGAATTATTGCTGTCTCTGCAACCTGTCTCCAGTATGTGCCAATTCCTGAGCAACATTCTTTAAATATGCTACTGTGTCCAGCAGCATCTTGAATGTATTAACACTTTTTGTATTAGTCACTGCTTTGGTTTTGTATTTAACAATAACGGAAGTAACATAACAATGAAGATTCAACAATGAACAGTGACACCAACAACTCTTTCTCAAATGTTATCGGTAACATAAACACGCAAAAGTATTTGAAAAGCTTTCTTCTTTTTATTTAACATTTATTTGTCCAGTACCACCCAGTGCAATTTTCATAGCTCTGTAAAGTTCTCCTGAATCCCTTCTTGTTCAAATCAATATTTGGAAGAGAGCTTTTTCACTGTTTATCTTCTCTCTTCACCCTCACCCAATAATGTTAAAAGTATCAGAGCTCTCTTCCAGTTTTTCTGTTTAAGATACTAGCTATCAGCCTTTCAACACTGCTAATTTAAATCTAATATTTTTCTCCCTTTCCCCATGATGGTGTCGTTACTTTTTAGAAAGACCTGAGAGAAAAACTGGTCTCCCTTTACAAACATTTTTTGAGGACCTTGTTCTGCAGGAACAGTAGCACCTTGGTTCACACAGGTTCCTAAACCAGAGCCAGAACCCTTTTTTTAAAACCTAGCTTCCATAAAGCCAGTAAGCACCTTACCAACTAAAACACAAATTCTGTTTCCAGCTCTTTTTATCTTTAAATGATGATTCAGTTTCCTCCTGAAATCAAACAAGTTTAATAAAAAAGCAAATTACTGTGTTCAAATATTTCCAATCTCATTTGCAACTGTTTACATTTAACGTTAACTTTTTTGTGCCTAAACACGGCTCTCACTAGTCAAATTGTCACACTAACTCATTTTGAGATACTGCACTACATCTGTAATTAGGTGTATTAATATGCTACCATAGAGTAAAACTAACAAGAGTACAAAACACTTTGCATATACAGTTAGAAAATGCTCCGGCAGACTCAAATATTAGTGCAAATTCAAAAAACTCCACTGTTTTATCTTACATGTACAACTTAATCTGGACTTACTTTCTACAAAATAGATGTCAGTAGCAGCAACATATGAAAGAATCTGTTAATATTCTGTATTGTGAAATAGCAAACTCTTTGAAGAAGATGCAAGCAAAGTAAGCACTGGAAGGCAGCAAGTTGTAACTGGTCTCACAGACACACATTTCATTACTACACGCCACACTTCACCAACACGATATCTTGAGTACTTTGCATCAAAAAGATGTAGTCTTCTTAAGTGAATTAGAAGTTTTACATGCAAAAAACATATTAATTCTGCATTTTGTGTGGCAAAACAAACTGACACCATATGAAGTATTAAGTTATGCATCAACTGGCTGAGCATTATCGTGACAGGGCTCTGTAGTACCCTTCTGCACTTCAAGTATGACACAGCTACTGCAATGTTACAAAGGACAGAAATTACTCTTGCTATTAATGTTTTCAAAAAGTTTGTTTCAGATTAAGTTTTATGTTTGGTGCTGTAACTTTACAGAAAACATCTTCAACCCAGACTCCCAATCTTTTCACAGTACAGCCAGAGGACTGGAGCTAACATTACCATATTCAACTGTAACTATGATTTCCCCAATTTCAAAGATGAAGTTACGTACATTTGTTTTTTAAGACTTACTTATTTACCTTTCTACTACAAATAAGCGCTTGATTTCAGTATGTCTATGCAACTCATTTATATATACATACACAAAGAAAAGGAGCACAGAAACACTGGCTCTCTCTGCTAAAAGGACCTCAAAGCCAGAGGAGAATATTTGGAAAGGCCATGTAGTCCTGACAGTCACGGCTCTCCCTTCCTAGCTGTGTTACCACCATCCATTCACAATCTACTTTACATGGGACTAGGATTAAGTTCAAACCTTTGCTGATTCATAAGAAATGCTGACAAATGGGGACCAGCAAAAAAGATCCCCAGCACTTGCACTACTGACAGCTCTTTGAAGCTTAAAGACTACATGCTTCAGTGAGAACAAGCAGAAGAGGATGGAACTGGGTCTGGGAGTGAAGGGGAGAGCATGAGAGATGGAGACCTAAGTGATGCGGGTGATCTGGAACTGGGAGCCCTCTGGAGATGCCAACTGTAGGGAATCTGAACACAGGCCAGTTAATGCTGTTGTGACCTAGTTCCACAAAACAAGTTGCAAAAATGTTCTTGTAAAGGTACTTCTGGAAGCTGCAGTTCTCAATTTTTCTGCTGTCCTGGGTGGTGTCTACAGCCAAATAAGAGAATGATTCCCAGGGACGTGTTCACAAAAAGACAAAACATGTAATATGCAAAATACCTACTGGTCAACTTTCCAGAGCATTAAAAAAAATTACCTACCTGTTTCTTGTAGGCTGACAAATATTACACCACCAATATTTCTCCACAGTGGGGCTAACCCAGAGAAACACTGCATATTGCTCCTATAAAGGGAACAACATGAAATCCAAGACCAGGGAATGACCTCATGTTACATTCTACAAAAGCAAAGGCAAAGAACAACTAGCCTCTTAACACCAAATCACAGAACAAAAATGGCTTTGAAAAATAAGAAGAGCCTAACAATACTGGGAGTTACTTAACTCTTGACAGCATTACCAAGGAAGTCTCTTGCACACTGAATAAACACATCAAAAAAAGAAACAGTAATTAAAATTCCAGTTGTTGTCCACTTTTCTGGATTTGGGAGAAACAGGAGTCTGGACCTCCTGAGTGAAATGAGAGCATAGTAAAAAGGCAGGCTGTGGTGAAACCTCTTACGGATAACAATCTCACTTTTAAAAAACTAACCAACAAAACCAACTAACCAAAATACCCCAAACAATTGCTTTGTACAGATTATTGCACCAAAGAAGCAGTCAAGAAAGCCCAACGGACAGTAAGCGTAAATCTCCATCAGGTGCTTTACAGCCCACTTAAAGTCCCAAGAACTGGGAAAAGTCCTTTAGAATTCTAACTTCCCCAGCATTTACACATGCAGATACATACTTTGCCCCTGTAAAACTGGTACAGCATCCCAATTCTGCCAAGAAACATCAATAAATCTTGTTCACAACTTTGTGTACAGACCATTTTAAAGAAAATGCACTGAAAAAAAAATTCACATAGATCTGATTAAAGACTGCTTTTTCCCTGTACCATATTCTTCCAAGATGGCCATCCCCAAACTAGTCATACTGGATCAAAAACTGTCAGCTGTGAATAAGCACGCACAGCTCTGAAGCAAGAATCACCTTTCTGAGTATATAGTTTCTATGGATTTCCACAGTTCTACCAAAAAAATCAAGCCCCCAAATCTCTTCTCCATGAAGTTGAAAAACAATCCCTCCCACCCTAACATGCATTATTCTATCTCTGTAACTAAAGTTGCCTGAAAGAACACATCTGAAGTGTGAAGTAAGATGAGAATAATTGAGAAATTAAGAGACAAACTAACTTTAAAAAAAAGAATCACAAGGGTACAGTGGTAGATGTAATTTTTAATCTCATAGTGTTCTCATGGTTTCAGGAATGCACTGTTTGTTCACACACACACCTGAGAAGTCTACATCCAGGATCCAAAACTACTAAACTCAGACTTGCTAGCAATTAGATAATTAATTAGGCAATTATCTCTTTTTTCCTAACTAGGTGTGTCTCAATGAATCTGCTTTGGAAAGAGAATACTAAGCCCAGTTTCATTAACAGTCACTCTTAAAAAACCAACAAATAACAAAGACAGGAAATGTAACTTTCCCTGCTACAAACATCTAACAGCTAAAAGGAAAACTCATGCTATAGACTCCATAAGAAACACACAAGAAAATCTACTTTCGAAATCTATTTTAACAAAAAGACAGGGCTGGAGTGTCTTTTTAAGACACACATCATCACTTCTTATACCAGTCCATGCACTTGTCATCGAAAACCACTAAAGAACAGAATATGATTATCACTTACCACTATGATAAAACTTCCCTAATTTTGACCTGTTCAAGTTAGAAAAGCCTGTATTCCATTACTGTACATTAAAGAGAGTATTATGGATCCATGTGTGACAGCAGATACTTGCAGACTGCATGATCCTACTATACCACCACCAATAGCAACTTTGTGATCAATGATAATTTCAATTCAGTTAAAAACTGCATCTTTAACCATAAAGAAATCCATCTCCACCCTCCTGGGAAAATATGAAGGCAGGGGGGAGGAAGGGGAGAAAAAGCAGCAGTCCTACTAAGCTTTAACAAGTAAACCAAAACTAGCAGATTCAGTGAAGACAATTCAAGATACACACGTACTTACACAAACAAGAAATCTATAAAATACTGCCACACACACCAAAAACCCATCACAAATACAACACTGCCTAAAATTAAGCTACTGACTAGAAGTCAAAAGTATGAGCCACAAATATCGAATTCTCCAATAAGGTTTCTGTCAGAATATTTTAAGATTAGATGAAAAGGAGAAATTATAAATTAGATATGGGAAAATGAAGAAAATACTGAACTAAGTTCCTAACATGGCAGAAAGTTACCTATTCAGATGACAACCCCTGGTTTTATAGAAGTTTAAACACTTCACCGACTGGTAAACAAGTGCGGAAAATCCGAGCAACTTTCTCCCCTGGTTTCATACTCCGATCTTCTTCCTGCAGAAATTCCTTTCTTAGCTTCCATCTCTTCCTCCACTCTGCTCCTTCTGACTAACTACCCACTGAACTCCTCCACGGCGGTAAACACAAGGGGACCAGAGGCAAGCAGAACATCGAACACGTTTCTCCAGCGGCCTCAAAACATACCACCAGCACCGGCCTCCTCAGCCGCAAGGCAAAACCGAGGGAAAACGGGCAGATCTCGGGGCCACTAGAACACAAGCCACCCCTCGTCAGGGCCAGGTAGGCTTCCCGCACACTTCTGCCCCGGGCCCCGCTTCCCCGGCACCCAGTGGGGCCCTGGGGCGCGGAGCCCGGCCGGACTCGCCGCGGCGGCGGCGGCCGACACGTCGGCAGGGCCGCCCCGCGCCACC
>VXBU01019136.1:45619-56039 GCA_013400315.1 Bombycilla garrulus
CTCTAAAGAAAATGCCACGGAGTGCCGTGTGTTGTCCCACTCACAGAATCACAGAATAGCTTGAGTTGGAAAGGGGCTCACAAGGATCGTCAAGTCAGACTCCTGTCCCTGCATAGGACAGCCCCATGAACGACACCATGAGCCTGAGAGTGTTTTCCAATCCTTCTTGAACTCTCTCGGGCTTGATGCTGTGATCACTTCTCTGGGGAGCCTGTTCCAGTGCTCAACCGCCCTCTGGGTTAAGAACCTCTCTTTAATGTCCAGTCTGAACCTCCCCTGATAAAACTTCATGCTGTGCCTTCATCTCTGGTCATCACAGATCAAAAGATCTGTGTCTGCCCTTCGTCTTCCCCTCACGAGGAAGTTGTAGACTGCAATGAGTTCTGCCCTCAGTCTCCAGGATGGGACTCAGCCACTTCTCGAATGGCTTCCCCTCCAGGCCCTGTACTCCAGACAAGTGTCTTGGTCTGTCCACACCATGAGAACTTTTCATCCTGTCATCATTGGCTTCCTGCCACATCATGGAAGCCGGCCAGTCTTGAAATGAGTGAAAGACCTGCAACATGGTCGTGTTCCTTCCCTGGTTCAGATGCACAGGGCATATACATCATGCCTTTTTTCTGCCTTTCTTACTCTGACTTCCTGGCCTTTCCCTAGATTCAATCCATGATAATAGCATCATCTTTCTCACCTTCTCCCACCTGCCTTTGTTTTCTTTTAAGTTTTCCATCTACTGTGCTCATGGCATTCCTTCATCTTTTTCCTTTGCCAATCCAACACCTTTATCTTCTTCACTGTCTTACGCCACAGATCCTATATGTCTGCCTCAGCCCACAATTCTTAAATGTTTATCTTGGTGAAATACCTTCTCAGTCTGTTTCAAAGGCCATGAGGATGCACATCAGAGCAGCTTTAGTATCAAGGAAAGGCAGGAGTAAACCAGAAGGTGTTGAAAGGAGGAAGTGCCAACCTCAGTACCATGCTAATTGCATTATACAGCAATATAATGTCTGCTGGACACCTTACACGCATGTGCACCCTCTTGTTCCTGGTACAAAGGTGTTCCTGGTTTCTGACCACCTGGTTCGCTTCCAGCTTTCCTTTAGCTACGTGCAGTTTCATAAACAGTTCTACCGAGAAGATAACCTGGATCTAAAAGTGTAAAATTCCAGTGGGTTGTGGGCATATTCAAGGCAGCAAGCAATGCCTGTGAATTGGATAAGCTGAGGGGAAAATGGAGATCATTTTGAGGACCATTTTGATGGGAGCCAATGACTTTACTGCTTGTGAAAGCAGGCAGTCAATGACCATCAAAAACGTTGCAAGAAGTACACTACAGATAACAAGAACCTGAAGAGCACCTTGCAGCTGCCATAATACTCACTACCAAACTATGAAAGCGTGTCTTGGAGTGTCTGCCACCAGTCTAGTTCTGGTGGCAAAGCTGTATCTATCCTGCCAGCATTTCACAGCAAGAGTGCACAGACTGGAGCAGTGAGTAAGAAGTTCTTTACTACTTCATTTTGTCACCAACAATTTTAAATTAAATGGCAGTCGTTTCACTGAGCTGCAAAATACAGATCACCAGTTGCTCCCTTTCAGTTCCTGGAAGAGCAAGCTAGCTTGCTAGTAACTCAGCAGGATAGAGATATTTCATTTCTGTGAGTTTGTGGCTCCTCTTGAAGATAACGTTCCTTGCTCTGAGCGCTATGATGCTGTGTTGGCTGTACTACATTTTATCCTGATATACAACACTCCCACAGAGTGTTGCAACCTTGTGCAGGAGCTTCTCCCCATGCACCTGATAAAATACAGACTGCGTGTCACATATTTCTGTGAGACCTGGAAGATTCTGTGCTTAATCATCTTGTTTCTCCACACTTCAGTTAAAAAAACAGTTCAATAAACTTTCCTCTATTAAGTGTTACTCAGACAGATATCCCTTGAAGGCATGTAGTGCCTCTTCTGTGGCATCTTCCCCATCTTTGTATGCTTGAAGTCCAAAATTAAAACTGTAATCCTGTAAAACTGTAATAATAACTGTAATACCGTCATTATTTCCTGGGTATTTTTTTGCCTTAAGGCCTGTATCTATACCCAGGGACACAGTATAGAAAAGCCTTGGTGGTATCTTTTTGCCTGCATGTGCAACAGTATGTAAGAAACACCCATATTATATCCTTCATGGGAATTTTGCTGATTGTCTCCTCTGCAAATATAGCAAATACTGCAAATGTAAGATGACCAGGCTCTCAGTGATTAGGATGTGGCAACTCTGTCTGCATGTGCAAAGAAGTACATAGCAGAATTTGATGTCCTTTACAAGGTCATGGCCACCAGTAGAAAACATTCTTTTCTTAGCATTATCTTGATAATTAATAACCTATACTGTCCTGGCTTTGAATGATACTCTTTCTCAAACCCACATGCTGTTATTCTACAGGCAGAATGAGAAATAAAGATTTTAGTTAGGTTTATAAACTTTTAGTGTGGATGAATCTTTCTGTCTCTAAGGAAGGAGCCTGCTATAATTGGGTTTCTTATTCTTTCTCTCCAATACACCAGAAGAATTCATAGGTAATACTTCCTTTAAAGCCATGAGGAAAAAAAAATCAACATTAGTATCTTCCTGATGGATAAAAGCAAGCTGAAAAATAAAAATTTTGTTATCCAAAATCATTCAAGGTCAGAGCCAGACAAGGGATTAGAGACCTAATTCTCACAGCTAATTAGGCCATTGGATAACCCACAGTGATAAACAGAAAAATTGATTAATTTTCCCAACATATAATAATATGATAAAATTTGTGTCTGAAAGTCATAAAATCCTCTGAAAGAGGGAAGAGATGATTGTGTGGCCTCATGCAGTTCCTTTCTCTGCCACTGTAAAAAGTGTGTCTGGAACAGACCAGGAGAAGTTTGACCACTGAACTTTGAATTGAACAGTGACATCCTAGAGTAGAACTCCTGAGTTTTAAAACTGTTACATTAGGAGACAATCACCATTAATGTCCTCAGAATTTTTCACTCTTTTTGTAAACTACTGAAAACCCACTGAGACTGTGTTTTTAACTTGTTTCAGTGCTATTCCTAACAGGCTTCATCCATTTGAGGAATGCTTTACTTTGCTTGAACATGTCATTACCAAGGCTGGACAACCCACTACATGCCACAATAGCTCCTTGGAGGTTTGGTGGTTCAGGCTCACATTTGGAACTAAAATCCTACAGTGGTACAAAAGTCACATATATCGGTTGCTTGCTCTTTAGTAGACAACTGTGATGCATACATACTCAAATTTATACCCTGGTACATGTCAGGGCCTTCCACTACACTTTGTTTTCTGTTGTTTTTTCTGCCTGCTTTTGCTCAGTAGCAGTTCAACATGATACAGAGTTGCTTACTGGCTGTGTTCAGCATGATATGTAAATAAAGCTTTCAAAATCAAACACAGAAAGAAAGTCTTGCTGCTTTCTAATTTATGAGGAAAGACCCAAAATAACTTCTTCTTACCTTCTGTTCTACTTTCTGTGCAAAGGATGCCTGGTTTGCCACCAGATAACAGACCAGAAAACACAAGGACCTTGGAATTCCTGTGGCTGGATTCTAGTTAGGAAACTGTATTTCTACATAAATACTTTTTCTGAGTGGAATTCTTTCATGTTCCCAGGCCTGTCTATAGTGTCTCACAATCCACCTTGAAGTGTCCAAAGCACTGAGGAACTGCACAAGTGAAACTGTAAGAATCAGGAACATCAGACGGCTTTGCTTAGTGAGTTCCATTTGGAGCTTTTCCAATGGAATACAAGCATCTCACTGGATGAGAGTGAACCTGAATTTTCAGCAGATTTTGTTCTTTACACGGGAACTGTATTTGGCCTTGGAGCTATACTGTGCTAAGCACAAATAAATATACTATAAAATACTCCTCAGTTAAAACTTTTATTAGAAATACTCATTTTGAATGCTGGGTGCCACTAGGATGTGCAGTGGAAATGCTATGCTGCTGTGTCCATTCTTGACTGGCAACCAGCAGTTACAAAAGCTGTTTTATTTTTTCAGACATGCAGTCCAGGAGAAAAGGTCATATATATCTTCTTTCCTGAACTGTGGTGATGCTTTTTTTTTTGGCCTTAGAATTGATAGCCAGATGTGGTTAAGGGATAATGGGGTTTTATCTCAGTATTTGGTATGGATTTGTATAGTGCAACACTTTGCCTAGATGGAGTATGCTGAAAAGTACACTCCCAGTAGATCACGTATACAATTTTATAGACTTTGCAAATTAGCATATCTAATAAAGATGCCCTAGTAAGAGGCTTGAATGAATAATGTGATATCATCCCATCCTGAAGAATTCCTCCCTGGATGAACTTAATCCTAATTTACAGGATGTATTCTAGAGAGGACATTGGTTTTTCAAGATGGTGTAGGGCTTTCTGGCCTCCAATTGCAAGGCCTTTAGGATATTTGGTCTCCGGGCCTAACAGAATACCAGGACTATGTTAAGTTATCAAATTTAAGGAATTACAAATATGCACGTTAAGAGCACTGAGGATACATGAAAGGTATATTAAAGTATATAAAAGAAAATGCAAAAAAATTATGGCATGAGTGGCATCCCCATATTCACCTGCACATACCCTAATCATTGCCACTCCCAAGCCCACTGTAACAGATTTTTCATGATCCCAGGATCTTTTTGCGTGGCATTAAGAGGTTAAGCTGTCAGCAAGTGTATCTGAACTTCAGCAAAATGAGGAATTGCTTTGTTTATCTCCTCCATTTTGGAGTCTGCATTTAGAGGTTACCCCAGATCGGTTCGTCACTACTGAGAGCTTTCATCTTCTCTGCAATCAGGTTTTGATGCTGGTTAAGATACCAGATATTTATATAAAGTTTAAAGTGCCCTAGCTAACTCCTTCTCTTTGATTTTTCTGACCAAACCTTTATGAAGAATTTGAGTCAAAACAAACACTGAAAATTCATCAAATCATTCTGTCCCTTACAATAATACTCCAAACTGACTACATACCCTTGTAATGGCACGGCTCCAGTAGGCACACTGTTCTTACAGAATCTAAAGTCACAGTGCACTAGGAAATAGAAGTGACTTTTAAAAATCCTCCAAATTCCAGAATTTATCCTGTCTTGAAATTATTTCTGCCGTTCCTTTGGGGGTTAGCACTGAACAAAACAATAATCCTCTACTTGATAACTACAAATGCTGTCATTTTGACTTCAGTCTGTGTGAATGAATCAGAAACACAGTGTCCCATGCACTGTTTCCACAAGGAGAAAATATCAGGGATGTATCCTGTGTACTTACAAAGCCGTTTTTCTGTAAACAGAAGGAAGCAATTAAAACATTATCTGCTCTTCACCATAAAAACTCCTCTGCTGCCCAGATATATTTTTTGCATGTATTTCTCAGAGTCATGCTGCAATATGGGTTCAGGCTATGAGCTAAGTTTTCATTACCCTCTGGGTTTTTTCGGCCTTTTTCTTCTCTTCCTATCCCCCCTCTCTTTCAAATCAACACCTGCACTTATTCATAAGGTATTCCCTTATGAAAAGGAAATTCAAATCATTGAGTGATTCTATTTGACCTTTTTGAGTGCAGCTCTGTGCCTGTTTTTATAAGCACTGGATACTAACATACAGAAGACAAGCTACTACAAGCTGTTTTGCAAACTTGGTGGTTAATTTTGGATCTGTATGCCTCTATTTCAGTATAAGTCAAGATCAATACCTTATGCCTAGAGTTCTTAACTCACCTGTTGGAATCACATGATGTGTGAGATGCTATGATGAGGTCTACAATGCCAGTCTCCAAAACTGGCCTCAGACTTGAGGAGGTTGCAAGGGGTCTTCATGGCTGGCTCCTTTTCCATGAGGACCCCTGTGAGCAAATGAGGTGCTCTAGAACACACTGCAAAATCTCATTAGGTCCAGGACTACCCAGGTGAAGTTCAGCATGGCAATGCCTAAGGAAGCATTATTCTGCACTGCTTGGGTCTGCTTTGCAGGCACAGTGCTGAGGAACAGAAAGCAGGTTGAAAGTCCCACCGTGTCAGGGAGACTACTGGCACTTGTTAGAATAAGGGGAGTCTCTGTGTACACCAGGAGTTTTCAGACATAAGAGGACATGCAATTTCTGCTGTAAAAAAGCCTGTACTATAAAGTGACAGCTGAAAGCTGGCATTGTGGGATACAAAACCCAGGTTTATGTGGGTCTTGTCTTGGCCATGGCTGCTGGGTAGCAATCCTGCAGTAAAATGGGTTATATCTCATTGTTCTCTTCTTATCTCTCTAGAAATTTTAGCCTGCATGGCTCTGACAAACATGTATCTGACAGTGTATTAGCACTTAAAAAAAGAAATGAGAAAGTTGATACAGTTAACCTGGAGAGAAAAGACTGCTCTTACCTGACATGCACAAAATTGTGTGTGCCAGGTGGCCCTGTCTGGTTCTGCAGCAGGCACCTATAGTGAAATCATTTGCTGCAATATTCTTAGCTGTTGTTAGTGATACATGACTAGTGATTTTGGCTTGCCCTTTTCCAATCATCCCTCATTTTCCCCTTCCTCCTGCAATGAAACTAGAGAAAATTTGAGCTCTAAATGCGACATAGCTATGTCTGGGGCACTGCTAAATGACAAACAGATCTCATCCAGCTTTTGGGGTTTTATCATGCCTTCTGTCAGTAAACTAGGTGTAGCCTAAGGCATATCTCCTCATATATTTTCCCTCTGAATGTCAGAAGCTAAGCAGTTACTATTCTCACTTAACAAATTTTAAATTTTTCATTTAAGGAAGCATTTGAAAATTGATAATTTGAAAATGTTTGTAAAATCACATGTTTCTGGTTTTCAATTGCCCATGTAAATACTCAACACTCTCTCCCTTTCATTGTAGCCTTCAGCTCAATGCAGGATCTTTGCAGGTTAGACCTCAAACAAATTAGCAAGATGATTGGCAGTACCACTCAGCTGGTATCAGACTGCTGGAACAGTGCTCATGAACCCTTCCCACCTCCTCTGTAGTCATTTGAAGTCATTTTGTGGCAGAGAAACTGTTGGTGCAAAAGGCAGCCAACAAAGCCAGTGAGCACCACATGCTATTGTATACAGGGATACTGTGCTCTCACTATCCTTCAGTAAAAGTGGGAATAAAACTCATATTCATTGTGTGTCTGCAAGCTAGAGCAGGGGCAGATGTGTGCAAGCACCTGGAAAGAAAGAAAGGTTATCTACCTGCCACCTTTTTGTCCTGTTAAGCAGGCTTTGGCAGAAGAGGGAGCATAGGGAATGTACATCAAGGATATAAACACAGTTCCTTTTTTTCCCCTTTTCCTCCTTCTGAGGCTTCTTTGTAGCAGCGCAAGCACCTACTCAGCTGGTTTTGGATCTGTTGGAGAGATGACTTGGATAAAGTTAGGGCACATCAGAACACCAATGAAGTAAATAACCAAATAGGCCTACCCAAACCCAGAAGAATGAGTAGCCCAAATACAGCAAGACATCTTCTGCAATTGCAGGATCGCTGCTCATGAGCAGTACTGCGATGGCAGCATTACACCTGTCACCCAACTGCTTCAGGTGTGGACAGAGGTACCAGAGCTAGCTTAATGCCCGTGGAAGGGGGTAATGGTTGCATGTCCTGGGAGCTCCGTGCATACACACAGAGCAAGCAGCTGCACCTGAGTCACTCTGAGTGCTCAAGCTGGCTTAGCTGAAGTGACACAGGGCACCTGTTCATTCACTTAAAATCCCTGCACTGTGGTGACAATTCACAAGACTCAGTTTTGACAAACCAGTGCATGAGAAAGAGAAGTCTGTCTTTGACCTTCTTTAGCAAAGATTTCAGTCCTGCTTACCAGAAAGCAAGGAAACAGCTTTCACATCTGCAACAGCATGCTTCACTTCCTCAGTTTGGCTCAAGTCCTCCCCTGAGTTCCAAGAAGCAAGAGTAGGTCATCTTGTCCTTCAATCTACATTCCCAGAAACAGCGAGCAATGGCCAGCATTTAATTACAGAGGGACCAGAGAAATTTATCAAAACAAGGCTGGCTCTAGGGGACCAAAACTTTCCATCTTGTGAAGGCATATAGTAGCACTCTGATTGGAGGCATGTCTCCAAAAGATGTAAAGGGGCCACAAATCCCAAGTTCTGCTCAGAGGGCTTAGTCATGGCATTATTTGTAGAACACCAGGACTAAACAGGATCCAAATCTGTAAAAAGTGTCCAGTGTCAGAGGAGACATCATTTCTGTTAACAAGAAATTGCTCTCCAATTAACACCAACACGAAGATGACCATTTAATCCCTCCCAGAACACTTGTGTTTGATGCTGGCGTGGCGCTATGTATTGAATTACCAAGCAGCTGCTCTTCCCTGTTTAATTAGCAGGTGTGAGAGTAGTGATGTTGCACGGAGGAAGAGGTGACGTTCCGGCTCGTCCTGCGCATCAGCGGCGCCGATGGGCTTGGGGGTGCGTGTCGCAGTGTCATCTAGTGGTCGGTGTCCACCTTCTCAGCATCAGCAGCAGCAACGATTTTAAGCAGATTTCATGTAGCTGAAATCTTATGTAGGTTTTCAGTGCTTCTTCTGAGACAGTGATGGTGATGCACCTCGTGGAGCACAGTCCCAGTCCCAAGGAGTTTCATTAGACAGATGATGTAGGCATCAAGGGCATCCTGAGGTGAGGTTTTTAGCTAAGTTGGGTGAAGCTTCTGGTAGCTCATCATGGCACATACTTTTAAAGAAACCTAAGTAAGTGTGTGCACCCTCAGTTTTGGGTGACCAATCTTTCTCTAAGTCCCTTGTCACCATAGCACTGCATGAATTGGCAGTTAGCACTTCGATGAGTGTTTCATGTGGAGGGAGTGATTAGAAAGCTCTGTGCTTCGTTAATGAGGAATATTGCCTCTATAGAAGGTCCAGCTGAATGGCACACTCCTAATCTGCCTCAGCACAACTAGACAGCATCTCATAGAAGCACTTTGTGCTAGCAAAAGTGGTTTTGTACTGAATAGATTAGGAAGGACTTGCACACTGTTTTGTCAGCTAAGCTGCAAAGACAAAAAAGTGTAAGTCAATAATGCTTTGTAAGACAGAGCTACACCAAGGCAAGAATATCAGCCTCTAATGAAAGCAAGCATAGGATATGATTTCACATTTCACCTATGCTCCATACTCCACTGAATGCTCCAGTTAACACTGGTTTACAAGGGAGAGTTGTATAAGTTTTCCATTTAGGCACAGCTCTTCAGTAATAAAATGCTACACAAGAGTCACATCATTACACACAAAAATAACAATAGCAATTTTTCTCCTATTGGGACAAATAACTGTGATGTTTGGCTTGATCAAAGGTAGTCATCTCTAACTTCCTACTCTAAGACCCTTCTCGCTACAGGTCACACATTTTTTCAAGCTCCTCCTTCCACCAGATACCTTTCTTCTTGGACACGTTAAAATTCAAGGTTTGGCGGCTGCATCTGAAACCTGGCTGGGCAGCCATCATTTTTCCAGCTCTGACAACTCAGTATTTTTGTGTATGGTTGACCAGAACAAAACTGAGATGCCTTTGCAAGAGAATTTGAAAGCTTCCTTGCAATCCAAATGACAGTAAATACAAACATTGTAAAGAAGGAACACTTCTGTTACAACAGAATGATTTTTTTTTAGTTCCTATTGTTTAAGCAGATCTCCAGGGCTCAGCACATTTTTGTCTTAGGATTTACATTATTTGTTCGGTTACATGTTTGTTCTACGTAAGACAAGGTATTTTTTCCCTTAAGAATATGTATCTAATTATTTATTGGTAAATGGAGTTCAGAAGTGGTATTATCTTTCCACGTACCACTATGTTTGTGTAACCAGTATAACCCTACCAACTCTGTTAGAATCTTACTCATTCCTTCTAGACATCATTTTCAAGAATGAGAAAGCCATAAGTTGACCGTATCCCCAAAAATCTTGTCAGAAGAATCCTACCTACCTACCTATTCTTGCCACTAGGAAGTCTAAATGGCTAAATCTAAACTCTTCCCTCAGTCCACAAATGACTGAAATCACATCCCAAAATACACTGTCCCTGTTGACAGTCTTTATCAATCTTACTAGAGTCTATAAAGAATACTTTGCTTTATTCCAAGTGTCCTCTGAATTTTGTGAGATACAGGAACGTATTAACACCATATGCAGAGGAAAAGTTCTCTTCCCTCTTCATTGATGTTTATCTTAAGGATGGCATTTGGCTGTTTCAGCTTTCTGAGCTTTCTTGACGGATAGTGGCAAATACACTGTCCTGAAGACCTTGAACACCCTGGCTGTTTAATATTCTGTATTTAGTACAGTTTCAATTAGGAACAACTCTTATGGGTAGAAACACACTTTTTGGTTTGTACTGGAGTT